>APFE031444365.1:279887-345491 GCA_000404065.3 Pinus taeda
ATGTTCACGAAACCAGTTTTGTTGGAGAAGCTACGCTGGTGTTTGGCTTCTCTTGGCTTGCAGAAAAGATAAAATAATAATAACAGGGCATCAGGCGAATTATTTTCAAGGTGGAGATTGTTGAGATTTTCTTTTTGGAGCAAAATAGGAAAAATCTCAGCTGATGACAACAATAGAATTCAGGTCCTAGATTAACTCCAGTTTGTTGGGAGGGAGTTAATGCCTCCTATATTTGATGTGAGGGAGTTAATGAGTTGTTAGATTCTCTATGCTATATAACAGGCAACCATTCGGATGGTTTGCTAAGAGAGTGAGAGGTTTTTTGTGAGGATTTCTTGATGTAATCTCCAATTTGATTAATAAATTCCTGATGCCTATGTTTGGTGGACGTAGCCCAGATTGGTTGGGTGAACCACGTTAAACTCTTGTGTTTATGTTCTTGAAAAATTGTTGTGTGTTTATTTAATCTGCTGTGCACCTGAAACAACATTCCTTGGTTGGGGTTGGCTTTGGTCTCGATGTTCTCAAGGATTTAGGGACCTTTGCCAATACTTTGGCCACATCTGGAATGGTTACTTCTACCTCTCTCTCCATTTCCTATGTTGGCTCCTCTACTACTTGTTCGGTATGTATAACTTCATGGAGTACTGACATAACACTCTCTATCAGTGCCCATGATGTCTCAGGCAAGTTCACAAATGTAGGAGTCTGGTTGAGAGCCTCAAAGAATTCTAGGTCCATAGGTGTTTGAGAGCTCAACAATTGAATACTAAAAATGTCGAGTGTTTCTCGCTGGACAATCACTTGTAATTTATAGGGCATTTTAAATTCAAATCTAACCACTCCCCCCAAAATTGGTTCATTAATGTCGCATTGGTGGTAAATTTTCAAGGATCTAAGCTATACGTTTCCTATTAAATGATGGTAGCCCACTCCATTTGGCCTCACTTCTGTCGTCTTTTCATGAAAAATGACTATAATGGTCACTTTCCGGCCGACCTGTTGGATTGCTCCCTAGGTAGCGCAGCTCCCTCCGCACTACCGTGGACCAAGTGATACTTCCTTGCTTTGAATTGTCTTCCAATCACGCAGCTCCCTAACCTAGGTAGTGTATTTTATAGTCTCGCACCTCCTTTCAGCTGCCTGGAGCACTAAGACTGTGCTACCTTCATTTAGTCACATGGCTGGACTGCTGGTGTGTGGCTTCAAGCGACTGCCATTCACCTTTCCTGGGAAGGGTTCTCCATTTAATTTGACCAGCTATATCGCTCCTCCATCAGTAATCTCCTTAATAACATAAGGCCCTAACCAGTGCATCCTAAACTTCCCTAGAAATTTATCAAACTTGCTATCATATAACAAAATGAGGTCATTTACCTTAGATGTGCACAGCTTGATGTGTCAATCATGCCATGCCTTTTCGTATGCTTTTGGACCTATTGGTGAAATACAACCAAAAATATCTCTTCTTCAAGATCATCTAGTTGTGCCATCCTCTCCTCAAGGGCTCCATGATCCGTCATACCTGTGAGCACTGTTATGCATAGACTAGGCACGATGTATTCCATAAGCATTACCACTTCAACCGCATAGACGAGCCTAAAGGGGGTTTGTCCAGTCAACTTCTTGCATGTCGTTTGATAAGCCCATAATATTGCAGGTATGCATAGGTCCCAATCATTTCACTGAGCATTACAAACCTTGGTCAGTGTGTTTTCAAGCACTTTTTTGAGCACTTCCACCGTCCCGTTAGCCTGCGGGTGATAAGGCATGCTCTTCTGGTGGTATACCTAAAATTCCCCCATCAACTCATTGATCATCTCATTCAGGAAATGCATACTGTGATCACTAATCAATATCTTTGGACAACTAAATGGCATCAATACATGCTCAAATAGGAACTTCATGGTAGTTGTGCCCACGCAATCCTTCATCAGCTGTGCCTCTACCTAATGAGTCAAATACTCCTTCGCAAAGATAATGTACCTTACTTCTATCTTTCCTTGTAGCTGAATGGGTCCTACAAAATCTATCACCCATTTCTCGAAGGGTTGCAAAGTCATTTGTGGATTCAAAGGCATCTCATCCCTCTGTGATAGCCTGCCAATCCTTTAACACACATCACACACCTTGCAATATGATTTTGAGTCGTGATGGAGGGTTGACCACCACAACCCTATGCATAGAATCTTCCATGCAGTCACTCTCCCTACATAATGTCCTCCCGTGGTGCCCCAATGAGCCTCCATGAGGATGCTACTTCTTTCAAACTTAGGTACATACCATTGCAATATCTCATCAGCCCCCATCTTGTATAGATGCCCAACAATGACAGAGAAATCTGCCCCACACACCACTAATTCCCTTTTCTGCTGGAAAATGTATCCTTCTAGTGTAGTACTTGTCATTAGGAAATCTACTATATCCTCAAAATGATCATCCGCAACGCACACTGCAAATAGCTGTGCGTCAGGAAATCCTTCTTCCAAGTTAGTGTATTCCTCCATTGTTTCGATGTGCGATGGATGGCCTGGTCCCATGTTGAGTCGTCTAGGATTCACAACAACTTCAAAATCATACTCCTGGAACAATAAGAGTCACCTATAGATTCTCCCGCCCCCCCAACAAAGGCTTATTGACCAAGTACTTCAACGCAGAGTGATCTGTATACGTCTTAAAATGTCCTCCTGGCAAGTAGTGCCTATACTTCTAGAGCACATACACCATGGCTAGCCCTTCGCACTTGGTCGTGGATAGTTCTTCTCTGCTTTGGATAATATTCGGCTTGTGAACGCGATAGGATGATCCAAGCCTTCTCTAGTAGCTTGTGCCAATACTTCTCCCAGCGCTATACATGACCCGTCGACATGTACATGAAACTCTTTCTTCCAATCTGGGAAGAATAGAATCGGCACGGTGACCATATTTTCTTTCAATATATCCAAGTTCTTCTTACAGTCATCGTTCCAACAGAATGTGACATCTTTCTTCAACAATTTCTCCATGGGCATGGTGATCTGAGCATAGCCTTTGATAAACTTTCTGTAATATCCTGTATGTCCTAGGGTAGCGCACAACTGTTTCACACTCCTTGGCACTTACAATTTCAATATCACCACTATCTTTATGGGATCTACCATTAGTCACTATCTACAAATCACATGCCCCAACAAATTCCTAAAAGGAACACAAAACAGACACTTCTTGAGATTGAGCGCGATCTGGTATCTTTGACATGTATCTAACATTAGGCACAAACTTGCTACATGGAAATTAACTAGCCCAAACACAATCCAGTCATCAAAATATACTTCCAGGAACTTATGAATAAATTCCTTGAATACAGCAACAACTACGTACGAGAAGATCGCAGGTGCGTTCTTCAATCCAAACGACATTACAGTGTACTGAAAACAACCCCACTCAGTTGCGAAGGTCGACTTGCTCCTGTCCTCTGTTGTGATTTTTATCTGGTGGTACCCAAAGAACCCATCAGTGAAGGAATATGCTTCCTGGCCACCTACATTGTCCAACACTTCATCAGTGAACAAAATTAGGAAAGGATCATGGACACAAGTGTCATTCAACTTTCTAAGATCCATGCATATCCTTATTTCATCCTTCTGCTTCTTTTCTTGTACCACCATGGGACTTACCTAGTTGGGTTCTTCCATAGGCTCAATGATGCTTGCCATGAGAATCTTCTCTAGCTCTCAGCAGACTTTTTCTTATATTTCAGATTGAGACAATAAGGCCTTTGTTTAACCAGCGTTGCATCAGGTTTCAATGTAATTTTCATCATTCCTAATTCCCTGACTGTCCCGTTCGGATACGTAAACTTGGTAGGGAATAAATCCTAGTATTCGTGGAGCAATTTAGTGACCTTATCCACCATCATGTCATCCCAATAGTCTCCAATCTTCGCGAATTTGGGTTCTTCCTCCATACCAATGTTTACTTGTTTTGTTTTCAACAGCGCGGTTATATTAGGGTTCTCAATCTGTGATCCTTGAACCTCGCAGTGACCTTCTGTTTCTGGAATGTTAATCTTCTGTGGATCCTCATCCTCTTCTTCAGTAGTTACATTAAAACATTCTAGCGTGACTTAGCTGAGCAACCCATTCAGGCTGAATCAGGTCTAAAGTATCCTGCAGTATCCTAAAGATTGTTTCTTTCACCTCTTGTAGCACTTCATCAATATTGTTAAAATCATCCTCAAAATTGAATGTCATCATGAATCCTTTGTGCAAGATATCCCATTCACCTGTCCCATGGTGGAGCTTGGTTTCTACATACCAGTTCATCGGGACAATATCCGGGGTGTGGCAGAACAAGTGCACTCATTCAAGTTGGGGCTTTTCTCCATAAGCCTGGTTCCATTTGGCCAAATGCATGCACGGATCATCTTGCCCATCATATTTGTTTATCATTCACATCTGCTACTTCCCAAAGTGAGTTCTCATCATTCCCTACATTCACGCCAATCATCAAAGCTTCCCTTATGCATACCCCACCATCTTACCGGTGTAGCATGCAGTGCCCAGTCCAATGCCTGGAAGCATTGTTTTTTTTGTACCTCCCTCTCAAATACATCCAGAAAGACATCTACCTCATTCAGACCATCATAAGTAGGTATATTTCCTACCTCTGAGGGCACACATCGCAGCGATTAGGTCATCATGTTGCAGTTCAGCATAGGCACTTCATGTAACCGGTTCTGCTAGTGCTCTAACTCTTCATCGGAGTTCGAAGTGCAAGAACTCTCGTGGTCTCATGTAATTCATCCATCCGTGGTGGGATTCACTCAATCTTGATCTCGCGCCATTATCTTATAGATATAGTCCAAATCATCATTGCTCTCATAATCACAAATTGGTTCTGTATAGCACGATCACTCAACAGGATCTAGATTACTATTATGCGTAGCGATTTCTTCTCAAATATCATCTTCCACTTATTTAGATTGATTACCCCATTCATATCACTGGCCCAGTCAATTACTAGGAGCATAGTATAGGGATTGTTGTCATCCACTATCTCTATTACTTCAAAATCATCTAGTGTTCTCGCTCTCTCAATATCCACGGTAACCCCCTGCAGCCATCCCATGGGGATGATATTTTGCTGATTGGCCATCCTTAGTTGAATCAGAGACCATTGCAACATGAGTCTCCCCATTTGTTCCCAAGTCTGCTTTGGTAGGACATTCGCATCTAACCCTAGGTCCAAAATAACCTGATCCATCTCATACTCTCCTATCTACGCGGTCAGTCTCATCTCCCATCCTGTTATTGTTTTATGCTTGCCAATCTTTTGTACTATGCATGACTCACCTGGCACGGTTCCAGCACATCTATTGATGAGCTCTTGTAACCCTTTAATATCCTTAATATCACGCAGTAACTTCATATAGGTCTCCAGGAAATTTGTGAGCATAGAGGGGTTCATCTCCTGCTCGGTATTATCCTTGCTTCCTGACGTGGAGGCCTCAATGAAGCTCTTATTAGCTTCCATGAAGGTTTCACGTGCATGCTCTAGATCAAACTTAGCCTCTTTCACAGAAGCTTTGCAAACCCATGTACTATCTTCAGGTTGTTTCCCCTTGTCATCTCCTATCACGATTCCACTTATGAGCACTGTATTTACATTTGGATCCTCTTTGCACAGCTTAAACCTCATCATCTATAGGTTCTGAGTCAGTGGAGGTGGTAATGCCCCTTTGTCATGTATCCTAGTTAACAGCGTAGGACAGTATTCCATTTCATGATCAAAAAACCTGCAATACTTCGATGATGGACACGTTGGATTAGTGTAATCACAGGCATAGTGTCCTGGTCCTCCGAAATTGTAGCAAATCAACTGTCCTCGACCTCTGCCTGGTCCTCCTCCGCCTCAGCCTCATCCATGCCATCCCTGTGCTCTAGTCAGGGGGCCGCGTTTTGGCCTGAACCTTGTAGGTGGGAGTTCTATCCATTATCAGATCATAGCTCCTACAAGTACACTCATCATGCCCTACTAACCTACAAAAGTTGTAGAACAACTATTGCAGTGTCTATACAAACTTTTGTAGCAAGTGACTATTATCCATGGCATGTTTTCCAGCTACCTAACAGATAGCACACCATAATGCAGGCCTCGTGCTAGGTCCTACTTGATCTTCTAGCCTTAAAGACATCGGCCCCCCTCCTGCAATATAGTTCACAAAGACCGAGAAATGATCCTTTTCATGCCCCTAACTCTTGCATTTCATGCACCATACCTCCTCACTCACCTTTGGTCGAACTGTCCTGTCCTGCTTCAGACTTTGCATCTCAAGGCATATATTTTTCAATTTCACATGGATCTGTTGAACTCCTAGATTTGGATCTTGCATCAAATTTTCATGTAGTCTCATGGAAATCTCCAAGGCCTACGCCTAAGTGGTTATCTTCTATTGCAACAACGCAACCCTTAAGTATGGTAGGAGTGAAGCAACAAACCACTCACAATGTTGTCCATCTGTTAGGTTCATGTTGGCTTCATGGATTTTACATTTCAACCTATGATCTAGTTCCCAAGGCGTCTTGCCTGGTTGCATCGTGATTTCTTTGAATCCCACAATTGACTGCACCTCAAATTTAGGCCTACTAAATTCTTTATTCAGTGTTGTCTGGATGTTTGCCACTCCAGCATTCGGGTTACCATTAGAGTACTTAATATACCAGGATAGCATGCGATCTTGCTGAGAACTAACCAGTGTCACCTTCTTTATATGATCATCTATAACACCTTGAGCTTCCCATACAACCCTTACAACAAACCAGAATTGGTCTGGGTCCTCATTTCCCAAGCCTTTGAACAAAGCCAGCTTCATTATATTTTCCATACTAAACTGTGGTGGAGGTGGAGGTGGTACAGGTGAAGGTGGTATTCATGAGAATCCTTGTCTTATTAACTGAATAGCACTTCGCGAAGAAAACTTCGCTATTTCTTCCTTGTCACCTCGCAGAGGTGAAATCAATGGAATATTCTTTGAACTCTATTTTTCCTTCGTTCCTGTAATTTTTTCTGCTTCACGTAGTCCTGAACATCAAGGTAGCTTCATAACCTGTTTTTCACACAATATCGTTTAATCCAGGTATTCAAAGATTTTATGTACTTACATCACATTCCTTTGAAAAAGCGCCACTCCACCTCGCTGTAGCTGACTGAGGTGTCGACTGTGAATTCAATTAAAACTCATCCTATGACGCAATCGAGTCAATGATTGATAGCGTGAGTGATCTTATCCTCCAATGCTTCCATTTTTTGTATTAGCTCCAGGGTCCACACAATAGGACTGTCAAGTTTCCACCTTCCTTGGCTATCTACTAGCTTCACAGTCCACTTGTATAGCTCAATAAGGAAGGAGCAGAAAAATATCTCATGGATCTCTGTATATAGGTATCTATCCAACCATTGTTCCTTTTTTAGTTGCGGGTTTCTGTTCTCTTGCGTCGTGAATTCGTGGATCTTCCTATCCAACTAGTCTCTGATCTCATTCTTAGATGGATTCCAGTGATACAACATCACACATCTATTATGCAGATTTCGGTCTCGGCAATGGAACTATTTGTTGGCTTGAGGGGGCTTGACCCGGGTTCAACATTAATTAGCTAAACAAAACCCTACACTACTGGCCCTTTCGGCATCAGCCCGCGGGGCGCGGACTGAAGTCTCACCTGAAGCACTATGGGGGGATGCTGGAACCAGGTTTCTACACCCTGAGATGGTTGTGATGTTGTTTATAATTCCCTCTATCCCTACCTTCGTGCAAGTTGCTTCGATTTAGGGCTTGTAACACGAGCCCTTTATTATGTCCTTTAATACCTCCGCAAAAGGGTATTATCGACCTTTGCATAGCCATTGCTAGCTACTCAGGTACTTTCGTGCTACTATGGCAGTGTGTCGTGTAGATTCCCCAATTAGTCTAAGTGATTTTCTTATCTTATCAACCAGTTACAGTTAACACAGTGTAAATAGATATCCTTGATCATGTTCAGTTGTCAAATGTATTTGTATTCATTCGCACATCATATAAGCATAAGAAAGGAAATTCATACATAACATATCAAGATGTAATAACAGAACAAAGACATAGAAATTTTAGAATATGTTTCTTTATTAATATCTTCCAAGTGTTTAAAAACTTTGTCCACCTTGTGCACACAGCTGTAGGGGTTAGCGCACTTAGCTGCGAACTTTTACCCTAGGCCTCTGCGCACTCAATTGCAAAGACTCTACCTACGCTGCGACCCAAGACTTAGACTTCTTACTTTAGAGATACAACTCTATTAGATTATTCATCATTCCATGTCTCTAAAACTACTTAGAGCTTAGCTCTTTTTATACAACCCCATGGTCCGTGGACCATGGGTAGATCTCTTACAACCGACTTTACTTTAAGAGACTAAGGGCAGACTACTACCCTTTATGACACATATACCTTCATGCTCCATGACCACAAAATGTGGAGACTTTACCATTTTATTACAAAATTTAACTCAAACATGGGCTTTTAGCCCCAAAATTGCCCTTGGGGGATCTCGCTCCCAACACATTAGTTAGACCAAAAGGAACTACAACAAACTCATAATTCCCATACCTGGTCCAAAAATAAGTCTTGTATATTTCCTCTTCTTTTATGTGTACATAATGATATCTTTATCTCAAATAAATATTTGAGAACACTGGTGCTCCCTTCAACCGGTCAAACAAGTCATCGATCCTCAGAAATGGACACATATTCTTGATCGTCGCCTTATTTAGCTACCTATAATTAATGCATAACTAGAGAGTATCATCCTTCTTCTTTATTAACAATATTGGTGCACCCCCAATGTGACACACTTGGCCTAATCTATCCCTTGTCAATTATTTCCTTCAGCTGCAATGTCAATTCCACTATCTCAGGAGTTCTGGTCCTGTAAGGTGCCTTTGATGTTGGTGCTGCTCCTAGTACCAACTCAATAGAAAATTTCATTTTCAAGTGGGGAGGAAACTCTAAAATATTTGCTGGAAATACATCTTCAAACTATTGCAAAACTGGATATCTCTTGAATAATTCCACATCCTCAACATCCTTACCCTTGTCACTGAAAATATGAACTACAAACAGTACACACCCCTTCCTGCAAATACACTTAGCTTGCATAGTTGTAACCATCCTAGCTTATGTCACCTTCTTCTTACCCTACAATATTCTCGATTCTCCATTGTCATCTAAGCAATCAATAGCCTTTCCATAACAATACACCTTAGTCTTGTGAAGATACAACCAATCCATACCCAATAACATATTGTATGATCCCAGTGGAATTAGATTTATATGTGTTGATGTAGATATACCATTCAACTCAAATTCACATTCTCTTACCCAATGATGAACTCTCTTCTTAGTACATGTATCCAACTACACTAACCAAGACTACCTATGCACTTTTTTTCTTAGACCACACTTATCCACTGGGTCAAGGTTAACATAACTATAATTGGATCCAGGGTCAATCAAAATATAAACAACTTGATCACAAATCTTACTTTCCATCTTAATAATGGATGCCTAGTGATCTGACTGCTTGTTTTCCACAATTGCATAAATCCAAGGAATGCTATGACCAACATCCCCAATTTTCTATGCCTCTTAAGCACTATAGATCTTAGTCCTACCCCCCTAGTACAATGTGAAATCCTTCTTGTGATTATCTTTTCCACAAATCCAACACTACAATGATCCCTACCATCACCTATATTCTGTTGCTCTCCAGGCTGAGGGTGATGCCCCTTCTTAGTTGCATTGCGCTTCTTGTAAGGAGAAACATTTTATTTCTCACCTGCATCCTAAGGTCTTCCCCACTTCGGTGGCCACTTCCCTTTAACTGTCTCAATCACATTCAAATCATGCTTAGGCTCAACTTTACTCTTAGATTTGTCATAACAATGCTTCAATTTCCTTATGGATTCCTTCAATGACTAAGGCTCATCAAAATCAATTCGGTCTCTATATGTTGTTGGCAATCCACTAATGAACCTTTGAATCGTTGCCTTCTCATCCATGAGTTAAGTAAAATACCTCAATAACTCCAAGAATCTGCTAGTATACTCATCATTTTTCATAGAACCCATCTGCAACTCATAAAACTTCTTAGTTATATCATCATAATATCTTTAAGATAGGTACTTCTTCTTGAAGAATGTCTTAAACTCATCCCAAATCGACTCTTTTTCTCGAATGCCTTTGACATTCTTTACATCTTCCCACCAGATATTTATTTTCCAGTTAAGACTGAAGGTATCTATTTTGGCTTTCATGTTCTTTGAATAGTTATGCAATCTAAATAATTTCTTCATCCCAAGCAACCATGCCTCTACATCTTTTGAATTCTTCATCTCTCCGTCAAATGTAGGAGGCTTGAATTTCTTGAACTCCTCTGGAAATTAGTCACTCTTCCTATAAGGATGATGGTGGTGATAATGGTGATGATGTCTCCTTGATGAGGAACTAGAATGAAACCCATACATACTAGTCCTCCCATCAAGAGTATCCAATGATCTTACATCTTTGATTGTTTACCCTCTATCCAACATGTATCATGACCAAGACATGCTACCATATACCCCATTATTATTCTCTTCCTTTTCTTGACTAATCCTCAGCTGTCCCTGTCTCTACAATTTTGAAAAACTTTAAAGGATGACTGCATTAACCTTTGCATATTTTATTGATCCCTTGCAATTCTTTCATGAGCCTCAACGAACCTACCATTTTCCACCTTGCAACTTCTAATTTCTACCCTCAAAATCCTCAATGTAGCTGCTATATCAAGAGAATAATCATTTCCTTATTACATAATTGATATGTAGGGAGAGTCACG
The DNA here is from genome assembly GCA_000404065.3 of Pinus taeda. Classification (NCBI taxonomy): domain Eukaryota; kingdom Viridiplantae; phylum Streptophyta; class Pinopsida; order Pinales; family Pinaceae; genus Pinus; species Pinus taeda. The sequence continues at coordinate 290,780 of APFE031444365.1, forward strand.
TGAAATGTAGTCCACCATTTTGCTCTTCATATGTGATCCTCTTCTTCTTGAAAACATGCCATGTTAGATAAACCAAATAGATACCATAATCAAAATCTTGGCTCAATGACGTTCAGGGGAGGCTATCTCATCTGCAAAATCAGTCGAAATTAGCATAATCCATGTATATAGATAATCATATCAATATATCGGCATTGTTTATGACAACACTAGTTGCATATAATGACCTCATGCATGATAACCAAAAGCATGACAATGCATGCATGACAACATGCATCTAGCCCATTCGATCCAAGTGTTTGAACCATGCTCTGATAGCAATATGTAACCACCCGTCCCACATTTACCCACGTTAATTGGCCTGCTAGGGTAAACATGAGCTAAGGGCCACTATGAAATGGCCCGACCTCCTAGCTTCATTAAGGAAGTGGAGTTGACAAAATATAACTTTACTGACCTCCCTCAAGAGCTACAACGCCCCCTGGAGCTAAAAAACCACTCCAAGTGTCGAACCCGTGAGCTAACTTGCCTTTCTAGTGATCTAGGCCCCTATTCGCATGCATTGGCAGGCCTCCATGTAGCTATAGACCTCCAGTCACATGCATAAGCCTAGAAGGTAGTGACTACGTCAACCCATAATTTCCAGTTCTAAGCATTCGACCCTGAAATCAATGCCACATTTTCAGGGACTGACTCTCAACCACTGCTCAAAACTTAATGAAACTTTATATAATGATATATAACATCAAGAAAAATCCATTGATATCAAACTTAGGCAAGAAATTAACCTAACCAAGCTTAACCATGACAATCATTTCGTTAAACATATGGTGAACATGAAATCTACAGGTCATGAATGCATATATGAAAATAGGGGCCTAAAACTTTTCTAAGATTCATCAATAAGGTCTAATGGCCTCTCTTAATAGCTGCAATAACATTTTTTAGCTCATGCATTCATCAAGCAACCAAATAGATATTAATTCATGAATAAGCCATATAAGCTATAGTATATAACAGATCTGTGCTTATAAACAAAAATTAATCACCATAGTAACCATGCCTTAAGAACCGTCAAATCATCATATTAACTAGTACAAATGCTTCATAGACATACATAGAGAAATATATCTCATTAAATTATGCAAAAGTCGACCAAGTCAAAGATTTGCATGTACCACTTGACCATAAGTTAGGTTGAACCAAATATTTCTTTCAGCCAATCACCATCGTTCCATATTTCAAGCACGAATGTGGGATTTCATGGGGTAGAGGAAGAAATAAAAAACCAAGGGAATCTAGAGGCTAAACCACCTCCACCCTCACATTATTGTGATCTCACCTAAACTGGTAATGAGATCACAAAACCAAAGCAAGATTGGTTCCCTCGGAATTCCTTCACCATCCCTTGAGGAATTTTCTTGTCTCCACCCACCTATTTAGGGCTTCCTGGATAAAACCATTTCCACCTCCAACCCTTAGTATTTTCCTAAGCCCAACTCACCTAGATCCAAAACCTTTCAGCATTCAAAATCTCAACCAAGAATGAATCCCATTACACCATGGTTATCCAGGAACTGGTAAGGTAAGGCTAAAACCGCTATCAAACTAGGAGAAACCCATGCCATTGACAACAAATGAACCAAATACACAAATTCATGCATCATGGATTCACATTTTAGCTAGGAAATCACACATGCAACATGTTACCTGCAATTCCTCCTGTTGCAATTGCTTCATCTAATCCTTTATTTCTTGTCCTTTTCTTTCATTGTCCTTCCTTGCTTGTCCTTTCTTTCATTGTCTTCCCTTTGCTTTCTTGCTTTATTTCTCCTCTTGGTGCTCTTCTCCTCTCTCTAAATAACTCTAAATATAAAATTATAAAGGCTGACTAAATCAATGAACTCATCCTCAGAAGCCTTTTTATCATTGAGGCCTCTAATTTTTTCATTTTTCCTCTATTTTCCTTTAATTTCCTCCTCATGCAAACATGTGACCATTTCATATCCATTTTCTGTTATTTTCCTTTATTTTCATAATTAAATGCCAATAATTTCCACTTTTCCTTTCCAAATCCTTTTCCAATTTCCTTAGCCATAATAAAAAATCATGTGATGTTTGTTACTCACCATTTTTTGGGTAACATCCCTAGGAGAAACGTTTCTCCAATATGGTCCTCAGCTAGCAGCTAGCAAGCCCTTACAACCACAATCTAGCTCATTATGTCATTTTCTGCACCACTTGAGTCAGCCATGTGGTCCCTTGCCCATCTGCCTTGATCATATGTTTGAAGGTGGGCCTCCCAAATATAAAGGTATGTGATCCCCATAAATATCTCTAACCAAAATGTGATTCATCCGCTATTTAGAAAGTGTTAATGCATGATTTAAAAAAACAATTAAATACATAAGCATGAAGAACTATTAAGAATTTTTGCAATATATTAGAACAACAAACCATGAGAAGAAAATTGACTTAAGAGATTATTAACTGAGTTTGGTTATCTTCAAGCCTACATCTCCAGGCCCTGGTCTTCAACGAGGAGTCCTTTATATTAGAAATTCAAAGCCAAAACAAATACATCAAATTTACATGAACAAGTTCCCTGGTTGGTCCATTTGTGTTATGCTCGACCTCATAATTCCGATGCAACTGACGGCTCAGAAAATGACCTCTTACAACTCCTACAATAAGCCTGCAAAGTTTCGCCTTCGAATCTATAAAACCGAACTAAAAGTCTTCTCTGCTACACAAAATGTCAGAACCCCCTCCTCCTTCATGGAAATACATTACATGTATATGTAGTGTTGGTGACTAACCCACATATAGCAAATGTAGCAATGTATTAAATTACATATCGCATAGTTATAACCATATAAAAATATGGTACAATGAAAACTATACATATAACAATGTTACACAACAAATCGTAAATGTTGTGGACTCGTGGCATAAATTGTTGAACTGCATGCTTAAACATAGCATAACAGTGGTTTTATATTAGAGCTTGTGGCATGGGAACACGATGGATGCAAATGGTTCCCATATCCTCTTGCGGTCATAGTGGAGCCGTTGAACCGTGTCAAGAGCACTAAACTACATATTAAACTTAACATGTGACGTTACAACCCATGGCTTGGAACATTATAACATTTCTGGCGGTTTCTATGGCACTTCTTTTTATATCATGCCATTCGAGGTGTAATCCCAATACTTCATTGCCACCATTGACTTATCATTGGTACCCATGTTAACTCCACTTACCAAAGCCACCATGTAACATATGTTTGTAATTAAATTCCATTTGCCATAGTTTAAACTTATATCCATTTTCCATTCTGCTATATAGTTTGTTCATAGGTTTTTGGTTAATAAATCAAATGCACACTATGCATGTTTAATGTATGTTATTTGACTTAAATTGTTTTTGTGTATAACATATATTTTAATATATGGTTTTTGTAAACTATGAAATTTATATGCAATCATGTATAATAAGAAAATCACCTTTTAATCCATTCAACCCATTATTTCACCTTGCAACCAAACTGAAGATGTTGCACCTGTAACTGTAAATGCCATGTGTCGAGCAGTAAAAATGCGACGTGAACTGATTCATCACAAAATTCAACAAGCAATTTATCATTCATCCGAATGCCAAATTCAGCCATTCAAGTTGTGTTGGAGTCTTTTTTGTGAGCTCTACACCATGGCACTATTTTCACTTGAATCTAGTAACTTTGGCTTTTAGGCTTTTTCTAGATCCTTGATCAATTTCAGATCATTTCCTCCCCGCTTAGACCTTTTGGACCACCAAAAGGCTTAAGTTCCATAAGACAAATGTGGGTTTTGTTTTCCCACTGGTATTTGTCCACTCTATTCTGAACATGTATACTTTACTCATCCATGCAATCGTTAGCAAAACACACAAGCTGCAGAATATATCAAATCCTTTTTCACCCACATCTACATTCATATTTGTTGCTAATATCCAGGCACCACTAAATAGTAATAAACCCATTAACAGCATTGAAAGTATTGACATAGCTGAAACCATACCCTACTTTCTTTCATAGCTGAAACAAAACTCAACTTATCATGCTGCAACTATTGTTGATGTACAATTTTGGATTCCTTAAGTACAACTATCTATTTGTAATTAACTTTACTGGTTATTTAGACTATACAAAAACATCTTTATTGGTATAATCTGCTTGTTTTAACTATTCAGCTATAAAAAGAGATTTATCTGCTTTTGTGTGATGAGAATGTACAACATACTCAACTCCTTTTTTGAACAAGTGATATTAATTATGTTCCCTGTAAAAGATCGCTTTTCTATCTTATAAAGACGGGCTACCCAAGACCATCCCTCATGTATCTAGTTTTACCACATCACACATCACCTTGTCCTTAAATTGAGAAGTTATTGCAAATGGTAACATACATTTCTTAGTTACTCATAATTTATGATTTCTTCTCATCCAAATTAAAGTATACGGTTTACGATGATTTATGGTTTTCAATCTCAATTTCTTAACCACTTTTTCTTAAATTTAATTAGTTTGAGATCCACTATCTAACAATGTGTCGATGCTCGTATGTTTCATAACAACCCTTATATCAAATAACTTTCCTTTGTAACTATTAGAAGCATTACCTTCATCGGATTTACCAGTCATAATTAATGTTGTGATCTACGTCTCATCACCTGAATCTGACCCTAGGTCCATCGGTTTCGTTGTTGCTGCAACCTTTTGCTTCCCTTTTCTAATCCACTTCCGTTTCATTTCAGGATGAAACTACTAGCAATGATCCTCATCATGGCCCTCCTTCTTGCAATGCTTACAAGAGAGATTTTCAACCTCCTTCTTGCCGAAGTTTACTTTCTTCACTTTCCCTTGTCCTTTGCTCTCCATTCTGGCTATCAATTTTGATGATACCCAAACTCCCAACTTACCTGCTTCAATGTAAGTCACTTGTACTGCCACTTCATCCAGGTTAGTAGGACTGAACATAAATATAGTATTACGAACATACTCAGGTAATACTCCTATGTATTTCACTAGAGTTTCTTTAGTATACAAAGGAATATCTAACATCAACGCCTTCTTACGAAACTCATGTGTATATTCCTGCATCGAATGACCTTTCCTGAATTTTAGTCCTTTCCATTCTATTAAATATTTTTCCTTATATCCCAATGGATAAAATTGCTTTCTAAGTGCAATAATAAAATCAAACCACGATGGAAAAATATTACCGATATGATGAGTGCCTTTTTGTAACTACTCTGCCGCCATATGAGTGTTTTGCCTACTAAATGAAGTGATGTTAGTCTGATTTTCACTTCATCTTTAGTGATCTACTGCATGCTACAATAAACCTCCATTTTCCTGGCCCAGTTGTCAAGCTTCTTGCCATCAACTTCTCCATTATACATGGGTAACTCAAACATAACATTGAATTTCAACAGCGGTTTCGACTTTTCAAATGGATTCAAGAGAGAAATGATAGGGTCTTTCTGATCACCTTCATCTTCTTTTCTAGATTGTGATGGTTATTCTTCTTCGTCTTTAGGCTTTTTGTCTTCATATTTGGATTTCTTGAACTCTCGATACATTTCTTCAACCATGTCTCACAAGGTCATGAAAGCATCTGTGAAGCCTGCATCAAATCCAAATGGATGATCACTACCTCCTTCGTCAACCATCTCTCCTCCTCGAGTTGTTCTTCTTCTCAAGCCAACTTTTGGATCTCCTGCAACAAGTTCTCCTTCACCAAGATTTGATTTTATCCTGGTGATCATGCACATTTCAAATCACAATTATCAACAACTTTCTCTGATACCAAATGATCCCCCGAAAGATATTTAATTGAAATTTGATTCATTCACTGTTTAGAAAGTGTTAATGCATGATTTAAAAACACCATTAAATACATAAGCATGAAGAATTGTTGAGAAATCTTGCAGCATATTATAAAAATAAACCATGAGAATAAAAGTGACGGAATAGATTATTAACCAAGTTTGACTATCTTCAATCCTACATCTCCAGGCCCTGGTCTTCAATGGGGAGGCCTTTATATTAGAAATTAAAAACAAAAAAAATACATCTAATTTACATAAACAACTTCCATCGCTGGTGCAATTGTGTTTTACTCGAGTTGGGAATTTCGATGCAATTGACCACTCAGAAAAAGACCTCTTGCAACTCCTGGAATAAGTCTGCAAAGTTTTTCCTATGAATCTAGAAAAATCTTCTTTGTTGCACAAAATGTCACAACCCCCTCCTCCTTCATGGAATTACATTACATGTATATGTAGTGTTGGTGACTAGGTCGCATATAGAAAACATAGAAATGTATTAAATTACATATCGCATTGTTATAACCATATAACAATATGGTGCAATGAAAATTATACATATAACAATGTTACATAACAAATTGTGTATGTTTCGGACCCATGGCATAAATCATTGAACTGCATATTTAAACATAGCATAGCAGTGGTATTACATTGGAGCCCATGGCATGTGAACATGGTGGATGCAAACAGTTTCCATATCCTCATGCAGTCATGGTGGAGTGGTGGAACCATTTCAAGAGCATTAAACTACATATTAAACTTAGCATGTGACGTTACAACCCATGGCTTGGAATGTTATAACATTTATGGTGGTTTCCATGGCACTTCTTGTTATATCGTGCCATCTGAGGTGTAATCCCAATACTTTGTTGCCACCATTGACTTATCGTTGGTACCCATGTTAACTCTGCTTACGAAAGCCACCATGTAACATATGTTTGTAATTAAATTTCATTTTCCATAGTTTAAACTTATATCCATTTCCCATTCTGTTATATAGTTTGTACATAGGTTTTTGGTTAATAAATCAAATGCGCACTATACATGTTTAATCTATGTTATGTGACTTAAATCATTTTTGTGCATAACATATATTTTAATATACCGTCTCTTTAAACTATGAAATTTATATGCCATCATGTATAATATGAAAATAACCTTTTAATCCATTCAACCCATTATTTCACCTCGCAACCAAACTGAAGATGTTGCACCTGTAACTGCAAATGCCATGTGTCAAGTAGTATAAATGTGATGTGCATTAATTCATCACAAACTTCAACAAGCAATTTCTCATTCATCTGGAGGCCAAATGCACCCATTCAAGTTGCGCTAGAGTCGTTTATGCAAGCTCTACACATTGGAATTGTTTCCACTTGAATCAAGTAACTTTGACTTTTAGGATCAGTATGCCTTATCATTTGTAAATTGAGTATTGTAGTTTTCTTATCATTGACACTTATGGGCATGGATTAATGGGGGGAGATTTGGAAAAAATAATGGGTTAGGTCTATTCTTTTGTCCCCTAGACCCCTTTTAGGAATTAACCTTAGATTTTGGTCCTGTGGGATCTCTTTTACTAACCATTTGGTTCAAGGGATGATAATTCATGGGAAGTCTTGATTTTGGTTGCATGAGCTCACTCCCCTATGGAGTTATATTACCCTATTTCCATTCATTACTACCCCATTTGTCATTACTCCCACATGGGTCCACATAGGGTTAGTATGGGCCTTCCACTTTCCCACACCTTGGGTCATGGCATGGAATGAAGCCCGGAGGTTGATGTAGCTGAAAAGAAAGATAAAAACATATATGGCCACATTCAATAGGAAAATGTACCAGAAAATGGAAAAGATTGTTGAGACAAACACAATTAGCACATGGTAAAAATCCAATACATGATCTCTACCCCATGATCATGGCCATCATCCTGGTTCCTATAGGTTCTATGAACCTCCTTCATCATATAGGAACCCATGATTGTCCCAACCCCTGGTGGGAAATGAACCTCCCCACCTTCAAAGGGGGGTATTCATTGTTATATCTTATACATCATGCTCTTACCCCTTTGATCCCTAAGTAGTATCATAAAAAGGAAAAAGGCATATGAATAAGGGTCGAAAAATCAAGGTTGGGGTACCTCATGTAACATGAATGTTCCCTCCTACACATTATAAACCCAAAGTGTGGGCTTCCCTCTTATTAGCTACCCTTATACACCAGCATGTGACCCAAAGCTTCACCTTCTCATCCCCTATTCCATTCACCTATTTGGCACATGCCACCACCTTTTAAAGGATGTACCTTGAATATATTATCCCCTTTGGAAGTAGAAACCACCTAATAGGATTCTTGGTTAACCCCATTTGGAGTTTAGGAGACATTGGCACATCCTAAAGCCCCTTATGAAAGGGAAGACCATTATGGAGTCTGCAATTGTGGTCCATGATTGGTAAACTCATTTAATCAATTTCTCCAATGAGGTTTTGTACAAGAAGGCTAGGGGACACATTGGATCTTATACAAGATTATATATGGTCTCCAACTTGGGTTTGGTCTCCCTATATGGGGCCATAATCTTCTAGAGGGCCACATTGGGACATGTACATTGTGTGTTGAGAGCGAAGGACCTCCACATTAGCATATAGCACTTCATGGATCCCCACAGCCATTCAGAGATTGCTCGTGGTTCAATTATTGGATGAGGGAGATGCACCTGATCCACCATGCCCAACTCACCCCATATTTGCACCACACACTTGGCAGATTATCTAGGACTTTCATGATGATGTGGCATCACCTACACCATCATTTTATCCCTTACGGGTGATCTACATGCATCTTATATTTCTTTGGAGACATGTGAGGACACTTGTGTGCCCCCGCATGTCATTTGGAGCACCATAGGTTATTACAAGGGACCACCCCCTTGTCCACTATGATTAAGAGTCCTACTCTTCATTATGGAACCCATGGACCTCATTAGGCCTCTTATAGGGCCCTACAACATGCATAGATTATTATTTGACCTCTTGAGAGGCTTAGATTTTCATTTGTGAGCTAGTTTTATGGGCTTGTCACCAAAAGTTAAATTATTAGACATTATTTTATTTTGGGCGCTTATGTAGGCCAAGGAGGCTAATTAAAACTCCTAAGTTGTGTATAAATAAATTTGAGGTTAGATCATTTTCTCATCATCACTTTGGGTTGGACCTCTTCTCTCTCTTAAGAATTTCTCACTTTTTCTTAGTGGGTGAATTGGAGCTTTATGGATGAATTTTGATATGTGGATATTGGTCTATGTTCTCTTGAATCTTCTCTCTTGCTAATTGTGAATGGTTGGATACACTTTGTTACATGTAAATACATGAATTTTTATTTCATTCATTTTTACCTTTTTCATATATGTTGGATTGGGATTTTCGTTGTTTTAGGAATAATTATTGCATGCATTTACTGCTTAAAATTGTGGAATTTGTCTCTATTATAGAATCTGTCAATGTGTGGGCCATGTAATATGAGTGAAATATCCTAAGGGTAATTATATTAATGAATTTTACCTTGATGATCCATTCCTTTTTCACATCAAATTATAAAAGTTGCAAGGTTTCTTCTTCTTGAGCTAGAAAGGCTAGTGAAGTGATCTTGAGGCCTCCATGACTGGGAACCAAGAAATCCTACCCATATTCATCATAGACTCCATTCTTCCAAATATTAATGCATTGATATACCAATTTTGGTCACTACAAATCACATTATTTCACCTCCTTTCATGTCTAGCCAGGTTGGTGTACCTAGGGCATCAATTTTTCGATAATCTAGCCACTTAAAAAGTTTGATCTCTGAGGGTCTCCTACGTTGGTCTTTCCTCAATATTTCCTCCAATTTTCAATCCCTTATGATGATAGAATCGGGGTAAAATCGAAGCCCTAGCTTTGGGATCAAAACTTTCCTTGCCATCCCCAAGGCTAGTACGTCATAGGGTCAAAATAACATCTTCAAGTGAAATTATTTCTTTCATCATTTCTTGCACCTTGTCTAGGGTAAGAATATCATTGGTTTCTAAATACATTCCACATACCCTAGACTAGGTCCACTTGGCTCTATGTGGTCCCTCTCCTTTGAAAGATCATTCTTTAAGAACCATTTGGTTACCAATCCTAACAAGGATTTTAGGGATCAGGGAGCTCCTTCACAAGTCTTATCCCATAAACCTAACCCTAAAACCCTCTCTTCCTTTCCATTGAATACATAGTACCTTAGAAAGAAAGAAATATCCATCCTTCAAACTCTTCAAGGAAAGGGTTTATTTGGGTCACTGATATCCGTTGACTTATCATTCGTTGGTGATTCAATACATATTGGGTCTCCTCCCATCAATGAAAGTTTGTAAATAGAAGGGAGCCTTAGTTGAGGTGATAGTGGGCTAAGTCTCCATTTGTTGCCCTTGGCCTAACATTTTCCCTTTAGCAATCTCCTTGAGGTCCCCTGCTAGTTTGAGCGGTAACATTTTGGTGTCATTGCCAGGGACAGGAAACCTGTGCTCTTTTCCCCATATGACATATTGACATATCATTATTAGTGACTCCATTGGAAGAATGAAGCCCTAGTTATTCATTGAACTTTAAGGGCAATTCTTCTCGAGTGAAGCAAGAATTTTTCTAGGCACCTTTAATTTCACTGCGATGACTCCTAGATATGTTCCATGTATACCTCAAATAGGTTGTCATTTTGTAAATTTTCCACTTTCGACATTGGTAGCATCCTTGGACATCCTCATCATGTCGCAAGAAGGATGTTGTGTGGGATGCCCATGTTTGATGGTGATCCACTCTCCGCAATTAACCACAGAGAAATATTTAATGCGCATGCTTCAAGAGATAAGGTTGTCCACTAAGATTTCATTATGTTGTGTTCATGGGGTCACTCAGTGGTCATAACTCATGGCTGCATGATCACAAACCTAGGAGCACTTCATCTATTGAAGAGTTCGTTGAGGGCTTTCTTAGACATTTTCAAGTAAACACTGCATTAAGCATCCAAGCGGAAGATTTCATCAAGCATTATCAAGACACTAATAATTTAGGTAATGAAAAAGAAGACAAGTCCTCCTTGGGTCCACATGATGAAAATGATGATTTTGAGGACACATGTGCTGGGAAGGATGAATTTATGGAAATTGAAATGGATACCAACCCTACCTTTCTTAATGATATTACTCTCGATGAATCCTATTTTGAAAACCTTGAGATAAATGATCCCATTAGCCTCTTGAAAGATGACATTGAAGATTATTTCCACATTGAAAAAGGAGAAATGGAAAAATTTTGGTCCTCAATTTGATTGTGCTCCCATTTATGACACTAACAAGGAGGATGAGGATGAGATTGGTATTTCCTTCCCCTCATGCACTATTTATGATGGCATACCCATTGATACCCTTGGAGGAGAATCTTAATTTTCCTTTGCATGAAGAGGGGCAGTTGGAAGTGATCGAATTTCCTTTCAAGAGAGACCCGATATTTAATACTAAGGGAATTGATAAGGTTCCCAGTTCTCCTGAGTATGATTCTATGTTCAAATCACTTGAGCATTTAGATTATGACTTTGGGAAAGAACAACCCATTGAATACAATACTTTTTTCTCCATGTTTCCTATTGTTCATCATCTTGGGTCTTCATCAGGTGATTCCCTCACCCTTGGTCATATGATCTCAAGTGACTATGAGCCCCTTTCCCCTCCCAAGTATAGTGTCAAGGAAAATCCCATCACTGATTGTACTTCTCCTCCTTGGACACACCCTCGGGGTTTTTATCACTCCATAGTCTCGCCTCTCCAGTGTAATCATCATGTGAAACCTACTTGTGTTTATCCATCTTATCAGCCTCCCTTTCCAACTAATCATGACCTGATTAAGGCCATAATCCATGATGTAAATAATAAGGAAAATGGCGGAAGTGATATGCCAGAGGTTGTCATCCATTGAAATTTTATGAGCTTTGTTGTTGACATCTCCATATTTTGGTTGCAAGAGGATCTCACAGAATTTGTTACATAATTTTCTCACTTCTTCTCACATAATCATCCATGTCTGGGCATCATATTTTCCCACCTCTCGCCCACAACATCCTCCATGTGTTTGGACTTGCATTCAATTTGGGATTTGCTACATATGTAGTCATACTAACAGACATATGTATATTAATACGATGATATGTTGGTTGCACTGGCTGAAGACAGTGTGAGAAGCAGGTACCTCGACACTCCATCCATCTTGTATTGAGGGGTCACAATACTTGCTACCAGATGTTAGTCATCCTGACGCTTTATGATTACACTTATCAGTAGCATTATCACATGCATGTTAGGCTAGGATGCATTGCATGTTGGTTTTTGCATTAGGACTAATGTCATATGATATATCTCATGATATATAGATGCATATTTGCATATTTTATTTTTTGTTGATTTTAATTCTATGATTAATAAGATATTGTTGGATTTCTCATGACCTCCCATTCAATTAGCTTCACGCACTTCTTCGAGAGATCACGTCCCAGTTGGAGCCAAAAGTTTGCGGGTAATATCCCTAGAAGAAATTTTTCTCCAAGATGGTCCTCAGCTAGTAGCCCCTTATAGTTTTCATCTAACTCATTGTGCCATTTTGATGCAGGAGCATTTAGCCCAAGGAAAATCATTGTAATTAAGTAGACATATAGGGGTCATGTATTTTAGGAAATAATTTTCCTAAGTCTCAAATTAATGTAATATCTAGGCCTTTAAGTGATTTAATTAGATGTGTGAGAGGAAATTGTAAGTAACCTCAAATAAATGAGGACATGAGTGGTAATAATAACAAAATATCCTAAAGTCAATTAGGACTCTTAGAAAAGTTCATGATTCTAGGAGGGAGAGAGTGAGTTTTTAGGCATTAAATGAAGAATAGACATGGACTATTGAGCAGAATAAGGGGACTTTTTTGTTTAAAACAGAGCGAATGATGGAACGAATAAAAGTCTCGAGGAGACTTATTAAATGTAATACTACCACATATGTATTTTGTAGCGAGCTTTAGGGCTTTAGTTGAGTGATTCAAGGAAAATATGTGATTGGATCCTTCACAGTGATCCGATCCAATGTTTGCATATAAATATATGTGTGATGAACCTGCGCATTCAATTAAAAAATAGAGGGACATATAGAATATATGTAAGCCTACGGGCAGAGTCAAAAGGGAGAGGCCGCAACATTGAAGAACTGGCCTTTGTAAGACTTAGAGTCTTAGATATGTAATTCGCTATTTATATTAATATATGTAGATGTTATTTCTTAACTATGTCAGTATGCTGAAGAATTATTTCATGTATGAATTACTTGTGAAATTGTAGGCTCTGCAACAGGTTGCAGGAAGAATTTTGAAGGACGTAGAGGAATGGAGTGATTCAAAGGAATCACAATGGATATTGAATCCAAGTGAAGAAGCAGAATAAGCTCTGGAGAGAAGTTGTGAAGTGAGAATTGGAGAGGAGTTCAGCCTAGAGGAAGTTGAATAGTGGAAGGCGTAGTTCTGAATAACTATGCAAGAGAGGAATGATTCAAAGAAACTGTAATGGAAACTTGAGCCCATATAAAGGATCTAAGAGGACATTGATTAAAAATCATGTAGAGTTAAGCTCATATCAAAGTGGCGCAGCAAAAACAGTGAAGGATGAAGAACCCTTGAAGAAACTGGAAACTATCACAATCACTGAAAATGGCGTAAAAATTAATTTAAATAGAAGAATGGATAAGTGAAGTACCAGTGCACAACAACTGTTAGATTACATGGATCAATAGTTTAGATGATGTCATGAGGAGGAAGGCGAAACATCGCATCAACGGAACCCTTTTTAAGTATCAGAATGGGTCATTGAATTATAGCGATAGAGACTAGCAACTAAACGTGGACCATCGGATCAAGATTCAAATCAACGGTCCAGAACTAATCTATTATCACATATCAGAGAAGCCAAAGGTCTAAGCGACAGTGGAATAGTTAAGGGTCGATACGTCGATAACGATTAAGAGCTAATCGTCAATCAGAGATATCGGGTGATCGAAGGTTGGGCCTTAATATAGTGCGACACTATGGGACAATTGAAGGTGTGGACTCGACGACATTTATAAGTGCCAGTGGATAAGTTTTGAAATCTGCCTTATATGGTTCGGGCAAACAGTTACTGTAAATCCTTTGTATTGTGTTAAAGAGTTGTTCTGGGTGGTTTAAAGCTTAATCGGTGTTTTAATGATTCCCATAGTCATATGTCAGAGTTGGAGGGGTGATGCAACCATACATGTGGTGTGGCCATGATAGGAGCGAATACCGATTGCGATGAGGCTTAACCTAGGGGATTTTGCAGAGTCCATATAAAAGCGGAGAAAGGTATCTTTGCATGATATTTCCTTTGTAAAAGATTTCTAAAGAGAAAATAGTTCCAATAAGGATTTTGTGTATTAAAATATATGTAACCAAGGCTATGAGAGAGTGGTTATATGTGTGTGTGTGTGTGTCTGAGTGTGTGTTTAAGGGGTTAAATAAAGATGTTGAAGGGTTTTATCCCGATAGGAGATTTGGTGGGGTGATTGGGTTCCGATATAAAGGAATCTAGATAAAAGGGCCTTAACTATTTGACATTTATGAGATTAAAGAATTAACTCCATTGTAGAGTTAATTACCTGGGACAGTTTCATTTATGCAGATTCTTGCATATTTTGGGTATGTGTGCAGGCTTTTACCCTGCACCATTAGTGGTACCAGATTAGAAGTTTGTAATCATAACAGATCTGTAACCAGAGTAGAATTGAAATCAGAGCGAAGGAAGATTTCCTATGAAAAGGAGGTTGCACATAGAAGAAGGTAATGTGCATAAGGCTTCAATAGAAGACTGTAAGGGGAAATTTTTAAGTTCTGGAAGGTTATAGCATTCCAGCAGAGGCTTGGAGTAGGTAGGAATAGAGGATTCCTTGAAGGAAAGAGAAAGCAAGATTTCTTAATGCAAGTTCTGAAGGAAAGAGGACTTGGAGAGAAAATAAAGAACAATCCATGGTGGAATGATGAAACAAGATCATATTGAGATCTTGAAGGTGAGGTAATGTGTTCTATTTTAAATTAAGAATGTGTGTTTTTATACTAATTCGCAGGTGATAGCAAGGGAATCTGTGAGAGAAGAACTAGGTGAGTTCTTGAAGACAAAATAAGGAGAACACTTTGATGGAGAAGTGGAAATGAACCAGAAGAATCCAACAAGAAATTGGACAGAGAGGACAACTGAAGTGTTCTCAAGAGAGAGTGAGAGATTGCAAAAGCATAGAATTTGCAAAGGTGTTGCTCAAGAGGAGGTTCCATGCAGAGCACCTGTGCTTACCAAAAGACTGAGTGAGGAGAGCTTAGTGATGTAAGATTACAACGAGGATGACTTGTTGTTGCAGAAGCTTGTTGCAAAGGAGCTTATGAAGAAAGAAGAGAAGAAGATGACTACTGATAGTCATAGTAGATGATCGGAGAGAATCCACAACAAAGGATATAAGAAAGAGGATGCCAAATCAAATGGCAATAGGATGAGTCAAGAATAAATTGACAAAGAGGTTGCTGAATTAAAATAACAACTCAATGCATTAAGGAGAATGCTTGAGGAAGAAGCCAGTGGAATGTCATGAGATGCAGAGAAGTCTATAGCAACAGAAAGTGAAGTGGTTGATGGAAAAACTCAAGGAATTTGAGTTGGAAATGGAAATGGAAGAGTACATTTGTGAACCAGAACAAGGAGAAATTCTGGGAGAGACTGAAGATAAAAACTTGAAGATTGAAACTTCAAGTGAGGCCAAAGGGTCACATGGGTTTAAAACTGACAATTTGTGTGTGTATGTAGGTGAAACATGTAAAGAAGGACCATTGGATGATATTGTCATAAAGGAGAAAGAAGAGAAGCATAATCCAAATTATGTTTTGGAAAAGGATGAGATAGATAGATCTTATATACACCTAGAGAAAGATGTCAAGCAACCAAGTGAAGGGCTTAAGGAGATTGAAGAAGAAACTATCAAAGAATTTCTTAATCATATGAATGATTTAGAATAGCAAGGAGATATGATGGTTGAACCATCAAGTGAGACCATAGGGTCTTATATTTTTAAAACTGATAGTTTGTATATGATGGCAGATATTGCAAGCGAAAAGCAGCCATTTCAAGATATATTCAAAGGAGATGAGGATCTAGAAATAAAAGGTGACAAAGAAAACTTTTCTAAAGAGGATAAATTTGACTACATACAGAAGAAAAGGTCTATTGATGAGTCTATAGAAGTTGTCATGGAGATGAGGAATCAGGATCTTATTATGATGAACAATGAAGGAATACTATCTCAGAAAGGTAATCAAATGTGTTTGATTAATGTTGTTGATGAAAACCAAGTGCAGGAGAATGTTAATGAAGATTATGGGATAAGGATAACTATGGGAGAAGAGTTACAGAGGGATAGCAAGGCAAAATGTACTAAAGAAGAAGAAACTATGTTAGTTTAAAACATAGTAAAACATCATCAATTCACCATGATGATAGTGACAGTGGAAATATCCATGAAAGCTATTGAGACAGTCAGTGAAGAAGAATAACATCTACTGAAAGATGTTAAGGAAGAGGAAGTCTATGGGAAAGACTTAGCAAAGGGGGAAAGAACACTAAAAAAAGAATGTTTCGCAGAGGATGAGCAATCTTTAGAAGTTGTCAAAAGTATGGAGAAGTATATTTTAGAAGATAAAAACTCTAAAATAAAGGAGCATGAATAATGTCTCTTAAATGAGAGAAACAATGATTTATTGGAGCAGAAGGAACTTAATAATGCATGGATGTGTGAAGATGTGAAAACACAGGAACAAGTTCGTGTGGAAGAAGGAGATGAAGTTCAGTCCGAAGAACTGATATGTGAAGCAACAATTGAGACTATTGAACCTTATGATTCCTGAACTAATAATTTGTGTGTAAATGCAGGAAACTTAAGTGATGATGAAATACTGGCAAAGTGTCATAGAGAAATTACATTGCTGGAATATTTTCTGGAGAATTCAGAGTATGACAGTATGATTGCAGAAAAAGGAGTTCACTACAGTGGACAAAAGAGCAGGAAGGCATCATTAGGATAGATGGTGTGGAAGAGAGACTAAAGGACAATCTCATGAATTCTTTTGAGAGTTCAAATTAGCATACTGATGTGCTAACAAAGGAGAAAGAAACAGTGCAACAAACTAAATTGTTGCCAAAGGAAAACAAGGCACAACAACCTTGTGTTTTTAATTTTAACAAGTGTTTGTGAATTTAGGTTTTGTTGCAGGTGCTGGAGGAGATTTGGCATAAGTGAATAGCCAAATAAAGGTGAAAGAAGAGAATTCTATGGAAGAACTCAATCCATGGAATAGAAAAGTTATTTTGGTGGAAAGAGTGTTAAACAGTCATGATCCAATCATTAAAGAGGGTAAGGATGATAGGGAGAAAATAAGCAAACCAAAAGTTGGAGCAAGTAAAAGAGAAGTCAGTAAAGAAACCAAGGAAAATGTTGAAGTAAGCAAAGTTAAAGTCAGCATAGGAGTCATAGCAAGCATTGAAACAGGAGAAAATGAAGAAGAAAAAGAAAACCAACAACAAATTGAAGAACTAGTAGACAGTAGCAACCTGAAACAAGGAGAAGGAGGCAGAAATATGAAGCAGAAGATGGACCAGTCCAAAGATGTACTGGAGACAGAGATTGAAGAAATGTGGGAGTTGATGATGAAGTAGTCCAAATGGAGGAAAATGATAGCAACGGAAAGCAAGATCAATTAGAAATTGAACCTGATTGATAAGAAGAAGAAAATGGAGCGAAAGACAACAAAAGTGTAGCAGCAACAAGGGAACAAAGCATGTGGACAGTTACAGAACAAAGTGTGGGATCCAGGAAGACAAAGATCAGAAGACACATGATCAGGAGATCATGAATATTTTTTACTTTGGGAGTTTTATGCAGGAGCATTTAGCCCAAGGAAAATCATTGTAATTAAGTAGACATAAAGGGGTCATGTATTTTTAGGAAATAGTTTTCCTAAGTCTCAAATTAATGTAATATCTAGGCCTTTAAGTGACTTAATTATATATGTGAGAGGAAATTGTAAGTAACTCTGGATAAATGAGGACATGCGTGCAATAATAACAAAAGAGCCTAAAGTCAATTAGGACTCTTAGAACAATTCATGATTCTAGGAGCAAGAGAGAGTTTTTAGGCATTGAATGGAGAATAGACGTGGACCATTGAGTTGAATAAGGGGAATTTTATGTTTAAAACAGAGTGAATGATGGAATGGATAAAAGTCTCCAGGAGACTTATTAAATGTAATATTTCCACATATGTATTATGTAGCGAGCTTTAGGGCTTTATTTGAGTGATTCAAGGAAAGGATGTGATTGGATCCTTCATAATGATCTGATCCAATGTTTCCATATAAATATATGTGTGATGAACCTGCACGTTCAATTAAAAAATAGAGGGATAGATAGAATATATGTAAGCCTACGGGCAGAGTCAAAAGGGAGAGGTCGCAACATTGAAGAACTGACCTATGTAAGACTCAGAGTATTAGATATGTAATTCATTGTTTATATTAATATCTGGAGATGTTATTTCCTAACTGTGTCAGTATGCTGAGGAAGTATTTCATGTATGAATTACTTGTGAATTCGTAGGCTCTGCAACAGGTTGCAGGTAGAATTCTGAAGGACACAGAGGAACAGAGTGATTCAAAGGAATCACATTAGATTTTGAATCCAGGTGAAGAAGTAGAATAATCTCTAGAGAGAAGTTTCGAAGCAAGAATTGCAGAGGAGTTCAGCCTAGAGGAAGTTGAACAGTGGAAGGCGAAGTTCTGAAGAACTACACAAGAGAGGAATGATTCATAGAAACTGTAATGCAACCTTGAGTCCATCTAAAGGATCTAAGAGGGCATTGATCAAAGAGCATGCAGAGTAAAGCCCAGATCAGAGTGGCGTAGTGGAAATAGTGAAGGATGAAGAACCCTTGAATAAACTGGAAACTATCGCAATCACTGAATATGGCGTAAAAATTAAGTTAAATATAAGAACGGATAAGTGAAGCACCAACGCACAGCGGCCGCTAGAATACATGGATCAATGGTTCATATGATGTCGTGAGGAGGAAGGTGAAGCATCGCATTGGCGGAACCCTTTTTAAGTATCAGAACAGGTCATTGAATTATAGCGATAACGACCAGCGATTAAACGTGGATCATCGGATCAAGATTCAGATTGAAAGTCTAGATTTGATCATTTATCGCATATCGGAGAAGCTAAAGGTCTAAGCAATAGTGGAATAGTTAAGGGCCAATATGCCAATAGAAATTAAGAGCTAATCAGCGATTGGAAATATCGGGTGATCGAAGGTCGGGCCTTAATATAGTGCGACATTGTGGGGTGATTGAAGGTGTAGACTCGACGACATTTATAAGTGCCAGTGGATAAGTTTTGAAGTCAGCCTTATATGGTTCAGGTGGAAATTTAGTGTAATTCCTTTGTATTGTGTTAAAGAGTTGCGCCAGGTGGTTTAAGGCTTAAGCAATGTTTTAACGATTCTGATAGTCATATGTTGGAGTTGGAGGGGTGACGCAACCATATATGTGGTGTGGCCGTGATAGGAGCAAATTCCAATTGCAATGAGGTTTAACATTGGGGATTGTGCAAAGTCCATATAAAAGCGAAGAAAGGTATGTTTGCGCGATATTTGCTTTGTAAAACATTTCTAAAGGGAAAATAGTGCCGTAAGGATTTTGCATATTAATATATATGTATCTTGGATTGTAGATTACTGTGGTGTGGTTTCTAAGAGGAATTCGGATATTCCACAGTGTTCATCTTTACATTCGTCGACGTTTCGATTCTAGACCAAGACTCATCATCAGGACTAATTTACAGAGAAAAGAAAAAAGGCGTGTGATAAACATGGAATAGGATTGCTGTAAAGACTATTTAGCCGGCCATATGACTATGTAATATTATTTACCATTATTTTAATTAATTACTGAATTAATATCATATTATGTTTATTACTGTCTATGCCCTTATTATTATTGTTACTCATTATACTTGTTATTTTTATGTTATATATTTATTGATTTTTTATGTTAATGTTTA
This sequence comes from Pinus taeda, assembly GCA_000404065.3. Taxonomy (NCBI): domain Eukaryota; kingdom Viridiplantae; phylum Streptophyta; class Pinopsida; order Pinales; family Pinaceae; genus Pinus; species Pinus taeda. The sequence goes on from APFE031444365.1 coordinate 310,866, forward strand.
GAGTAATTAATTTATATTTATGTTTATATTATTATTATTGATATAATAAGTTTATTACACTGCTCATTTATTGATTTAAAATTAAATTGTGAGATTAGTTATATATTATTATATTTAATTGTTTAAATTTATTTAATAAGTTCTTTTATATTATGTAATTTATTTATAATTCCTCATTCTAATGTATTGTGTAATTGATTTATAATAGGTTTATATTATTAATGATATGATAAGTTTATTATATTGCTAATTTATTGATTAAAATTGAAATGTGAGATAGGCTATATGTTATTTTATTTAATTGATTTAAAATAATTGATAAGTTTATTTTTATTAAAGTCTATTATATTATGTTATTTATATATAATCCTATAAGTTAAATGTTTTGTGTAATTAATTTTTAAGACGTTTAATATATTATTGATATAATAAGTTTAATATATTTGTTAATTTATTAAAATTAAAATTAGAGATTCGTTATATGTTACTTTATTTGATTGATTAAATTAGTTAATAAGTTCTATTTTAACCTACATTTCAAGTGTTTAAGAGCTTGAGTAATGGTTTTAAGGTATTGAATTATTTATTAATAAATATTAATTATTAATATTTATTTATTCTTTAACTTTTTATGCCATCAACCTAATTATTTTTAATCTAGAGAACATAGGTTATAGGTTTATGTTCTTAATGTTAATAAGGTTTTCATTATTACCTATCCGTGATTTTAAATTAAAGTTAAGATGTGGGATTAGTTATATGTTACTTATTCAATTAATATATTTAATTATAGGAAATATTATTCTTAACCTAGATTTCAGAGTTCTTAAGAGATTAGGCTGAAGGATTATTGATTAAGCAATTAAGAGAAGATTGATCCTTGATTAAAGATCAACTAAAAGGGCCATAACTCTTAAGGAAGCTTTTGACTAAGAGAAGGACAACCTAGATAAGGAAGGAAGAGGGAGAAGGAAGGGAGGGATGAATTACTCGTGGGGGGTGAGCAAAGGGTTCCAATTTTTGCTAATCTCCAAGCCTCCATCCCTATTAAGGTTACGAGGGTGTTTTATGATTTCAATAGCTTCTCTAACTTTCCGCTTGAAATGGTGTTCTTCATTAGCAATGACTTTAGTGTCTTCAATGCATATATGGTGATTAGTTTTACCTACATGCTCAGCCAAGGCTGAAGAGTGGGTTCATTCGTTACGGATATCTGAACTATGTTCTTTGAGCCTAATCCTCACAGACCTGCCCATTTCCCCTATATATTGTTCCCCACAAGAGAAATTGATGATATAAACCCCTTTCTGTTGAAGTTGTTCTTGGCTGTCCTTTACTGATTTCATTCTTTGTTTGATGGTTGACCAACGTTTGAATGAAGTCTTTATATCTTTCTTTCTGAGAATTTTAGCTATCTTGTCAGTGACACTTTGAATGTATGGGAGGTAGGCATTAGCAGTCAAGGTGTTTTTCGACTTGTTTATATTATTTTCACATTTGGCCTTTTGAATGGCTTTGAATATGCTTTTATTATTGTATCCTAAGTTGGCAAATGTTCTTTTTAGGTAAGTAATCTCATCTTCAGTATGGTTTTCATCTGAAATTGTACAAGCTCTAGTGAAGAGGGTTTGCAGCACCCCTATCTTTTGAGCTGGGTGGTGATGAGAATCACATGCAGGTAGTTATCAGTATGAGCTTTCTTTCTAAATACTTTATGACCTATGGAACCATCATTTCTTCTTATGAGGAGAATGTCCAAGAATGGTATGCAATTATTCTCCTCTATCTCCATTGTAAATTTGATGTCCTCAGATATGCTATTGAGATGGTTTAAAAACTTTTTAAGTTCATTATCACCATGAGGCCAGTTGACACTGGTGCCATCCAAAAACCTAACCCAAGATTTAGGTTTTAATGGGTATGTATCAAGAGCCTTCTTATCAAATTTTTCCATGAAGAGATTTGCTACAATCGGTGAAAGAGGTGATCCCATAGCAACAGCCAAGGTTTGTTCAAATATTTCACCTTGGAAGGAGAAGAAGGTGGAGCGTAGACAAATTTCGGCTAATTTTGCAGTTTGTGTGTGTGTGTGTGTGCGTGTGCTTAAGGGGTTAAATAAAGATGCTGAAGGGTTTTTATCCTAATAGGAGATTTGGTGGGGTGATTGGGTTCCGATATAAAGGAAACAAGATAAAAGGGACTTAACCATTTGAAATTTATGAGATTAAATAATTGACTCCATTGCAAAATCAATTACCTGGGACAGTCGAATTTATGCAGATTCTTGCATACTATGGGTATGTATGTGGTTTTTACCCTACACGACATTTTCTCCACCACCCGAGCCATCCATGTGGTCTCTCACCCATTTTCCATGAACGTATGTTTGAAGGTGGGCCTCTCGAATCTAAAGGTATTCCTTATCATTTGGAAATTGAGTATTGTAGTTTGCTTATCATGGACACTTCTGGGAATGGATTCATGGGATGATTTGACAGAAAAAATGGGTTAGTTCTTTGCTTTTATTCTCTAAACTCCTTTTAGGAATTAACCTTGGATTCTAGTCTCGTGCAATCTCTTTTACTACCAGTTTGGTTCTAAGGATGGTATTTCATGGGAAACCACGCTTTTGGTTGCGTGGTCTCGCTCCCCTATCCACTTTTATTACTCTCTTTCCATTCTTCACTACCCCATTTGTCATTTCTCCCACTTGGGTCCACAATTCTCCACTAGGTCCACATAGGGTTATGTTGTAGTGAAAACTCAACCCCCCCCATTTTTGGCTTATTTATTTCAAATAATGGGGTTCATTTCCATAAATTTTTAGCTTAATGACATTTTTAATATTTTCTTTTGGTTAGTTTTCCTACAATTTTTCTATTTTTCATTTTCGTCAAATTTCTATTTTGATTGCTTCATAGAGTTCGTCTTTGCATTAGATTTTCATCGGTACTTGTTTCATCTCATTTGGTTACATGGTTTGCAAATGGTGTTCATCTGAAGTTCGATAATTTCTACTGCCTCGGTTAAAAAATGAACCAAATGTATATTGTTTTAAATTTTGTAAATAAATTAGTAATTCATTGTAAATATTAATACCTAGTTAATTTTTATTAATTATTTCATTTTTCACAAACTGTCCTACAAAATCGCCTAGCCAAATTGCAGAACAATGAAAATTATGCATTTTTGGGATCTTGGTAATTTATTCCAATTCCCAATTTTAAAAGAAATTACAAGACCTAAAATCTCAAAAATGCAAAGTGGTTGTAGTTCGTTTTGTTGAACTTTTAATTTACCAAATGAATATAGTTTATCATCGGTAGCTCTTGATTAACTGGTTGTAGTTCTTCGATGGAGCTTACAACATATTGAAAACCCTTATGAATCACACTCCACGTGGGCCCCACTCCCCTAACTTCACTCCTCTCTCCTATTGGAACCTCGGGACTTTAAGACCTCAAGATTTTTTATTTCACGTCATTCTAAAACTTACGATATATATTAATCCCAATACCTAATATGTTTTAATATCTCTTATATGATACAACTATTTCATTTTCTAAATGCTATGTTTTTGGCACATATTTTTATTTGACACATTGCATAATGTAATGCCATAGATTTCAAGTTTGTTGGATATCAGAGGCTTACAACTAAAAACTTACGATATTAAGTCCTCCCGATAACTGATATTCTTCACACTAATGTTGTCATCTCTCCAATGTGACAATTACCTCGATGACTCGTCAATTTTTCATTACATTTAAATTCTCAGGCCCTCTCCATATCGGACCTTGGGGTATTGTAAACATGAAAATGGGCTCAAATAAAAACTTTTGATATTTCCAAAAGCTTGAGGTCCTTCATGTTTCGATGGGTTTATATACATAAGGTTATACTTCATTAAATCCTCCACTCATTTTTGTATGGTTCATATGCATGAGCTCAAAAGCCACTCTTAGTATTCATTGCGACTAAAAGCCACTTGGGTCCATAAGTCACGGGCCAATAGCCACTTGCCAGGTTTCCCAACATATTTAAATAAATTAATTTTTTAATTAATTGTTAAGGGATAATTACAATAATAGTTTGTAATTTAATTTTTATGACAAAATTAATTTTAATTTATTAAAGTTTTTAATTAATTTTTATATTCATTAATGAAATTTCATAATTCAATATTATATTTAATTATTTAATTGTACAAGAGATTTAATAATTTATATTAAAATTGCTTAGGGTTTGGCTAAAGTGAGCAAATTTTTCTAGAATTCTCGCAATTTTGACACTTCAACTTTGGAAGCTCATAGTTGAGTTTTTCTTAGATATATGAGGCCCATGATAGCTCATTAGATAGATAAAATTATGGAAAATATTTATGAAGTGGTTCTATGACTAAACTTGGTCATTAAATTAGTCTAAAATTTAGCAGAAAATCAAGCTCTAGATTTGTAAACAAAATTAATTTTATGAGTTTAATTTTTTGCATTTTCATTTGTTCATAGCCTCTGCTGAGTGCATATCCATTCGAATATGTTATCCTTGATCAATAATACATTTTCAAGGACCAATGGAAAGCTCATATTTATTTTTATTTATTTAATTAATTAAAATTGATTGGAGATATTTGTTTTCCAGATTTTCCATTTTTTTTTTTTTTTTTTAAATTTTCACTGGTTTTGATAGGAGAACAAGTGAGGAGATGAGGAAGAGAAGATACAACATAAAACTTCTCCACAAAGAAATAGAAGAAAAATATTTTTGACCAATGAAAATCATTGGAGTAGATTTTTTCTTCAACAACTCTCCTATTTTGAAATTCATTTTTGTAATTATATATAGTAGTTTGTAGAATGGAGAAAGGGGGGTTTCTCTTCTCTATAACTTTGGAATTCTTAATGCACTATTGTAATATGGGTTTCATTTTTTAAGTAGAGAGGATAAATATAAGATCTGGGGATTATTGGGACTTGTCTCTTTTCATTGTGAACTATGTATTAGAGGCAGAGCTTGCACTATTGCAACTCTTACTTTTAGCAGCAAAGTTTATGCTTTGGAGGAGATTGTAAGAGATCAGATTTAAAGGAACAGAGCAGGAGAACATGTTAAAATTAATTTGTATTATAAATACAATTATTTCTAATATGAATTCATGTTTTACAGAATTAGCTATCTAATCTATTAGTATCATAAATATGTTGTTAATGGTGTCTTTTTGCTTTAATGTATTAAGATCATATTCCTGAGTAACTATTTACTCAGAAATCTGATATCTAATTTTGATTTAATTTCCATTAGCATTATGTGAATTACTTCCTAATGTTTTGGTTTATTATTCGTGGTTAATAGATCTCTAAACCACATGTCTAGTAATCATAATATCAGTTAATTGAACTACTTCATTAGTTGCACATTCATCTTAAGTCAGACATGCTTAAAATCCTAGTAATTTAATTACTTTTCTCTCATTAGATTAGCTCTACATTTTGTTAATCGAGATAGGCTTAGGATTTATTTCCTTTTTCTTACATTATAGGATTAGTTGGCATTTAGATTTAATTCCGCATTCCTATAAGTCCTCTTATCAAAGAGACAAACTTTAGTTGTGGCTTGGTTGAGCCTTAGATCACCTTAAGGATAATTTTCTTACCTAATCAACAAGAAGAATCAATCTGATGTTTTTCCTCTATTGGTAGGTGAAATTTGTACTTTAAGCCAGTAGAGATAAAGAGAAGGTAAATGGACCTAGTATAACCAGTTGGAAAACCCATTCCAAATGGAAAAGGAGCCACTTTAAGTTCTCGACCGGATGGTCTCCCTTATAATGTTGAGGTAGACATTTCGAGCCTACAACAGGTTAGTATTCCCCTTCCCCTTCCCCACACCTTAAGTCATGGCCTGGAATGAAGCCCAAAGATCGATGAGATAAAAGGAAATATGAAACCATATATGGCCACATTCAATAGTAAAATGTACCACAAAATGCAAGAGATGGTTGAGACAAACACATTTAGCATGTGGGCAAACACCAATACATGATCTCTACCCCATAATCATCGCCATCACCCTAGTTCCTATAAGTTCTATGAGCCTCCTTCATCATATAGGAGCCCATGATTGTCCTGACCTCTGGTGGGAAATGAACCACCCTACCTTAAGAGGGGGATATTCACTGCTATATCGTATACATCATTCTCTTACCCCTTTAAGCCTCAAGCAGTTAATCAAATAAAAGCATAAAAGGGGAAAGGCATATGATGAAACGTGGAAAAATCAAGGTGAAGGCACTTCATGACCACAAATGCTCCCTCCTACACATTAAAAACCCAAAGTGTGGGCTTCCTTCTTATTAACTACCCTTGTACCCCATCATGTGACCTGGGGTTGCCCCTTCTCATCCCTTATTCCATTCACCCATTTTTCACATGCCACCACCTTTTAAAAGATGTACCTTGAATATATTATGCCCTTTAGAAGTATAAACCACCTGATAGGATTCTTGGCTAACCCCATTTGGAGTTTAGGAGACATTGGCACATCCCAAACCCCATGAAAGGGAAGGAAATTATGAAGTCCCCAAATGTGGTCCATGATTGGTAAACTCGTTTACTCAATTTTTCCAATGACTTGTTGTAGTGGAAGGCTAGGGAATTTATTGGATATTATATAGGATTGCAGATGGTCTCCATCTTAGCTATGGTCTCCCTATAAAGAGTCCTAATCCTCTAGACAACAATATTGGCACATGTAGGGTGTGCGTTGAGAGTCGTGGGCCTCCACAACAGCATAAATCACTTCATGGATCCCCATATCCATTGCAAGATTGCTCGTGGTTCACTTATTGGATGAGGGAGATGCACATGATCCTCAAGGTGGTGTGAATCACTCTTCCTACTCCACAGTGAAAGCTTGCACAACATGACACTCCTCCATGCATCTCTATGGTGCTCAGTTGGCCACATATTTGCACCACACGCTTGGAAGGTGATCTAGGACTTGTAAGATGATGTGGCATCACCTACACCATCATCCTATACCTTGCAGGAAATCTACAAACATCTTTGATTTGTTTGGAGACCCATGAGGACACTTGTGTTCCCTACATGTCATTTGGAGAACCACAGGTTATTACAAGGGACCACCCCCTTGTCAACTACTTTTAAGAGTCCTACTCTACATCGTGGCACTCATGGAACTCATTAGGCCTCTTAGAGGGCCCTACGACATGTATAGTTTATTATTTGACCTCTTGAGATGCTTACTTTTTCATTTATGAGCTAGTTTGGTGGGCTTATCACCAAAAATTGAATTATTAGAACATTATTTAATTTTTTGGGCTTATGTAGGCCAAGGAGGCTAATCTGAACTCCTAAGTTGTGTATAAATACAAGTGAGGTTAGCTCATTTTCTCATCATCACTTTGGAATGGATATCTTCTCCCTCTTAAGAATTTCATATTTGTTCTTAGTGGATGAATTGGATCTTTGTGGATAAATTTTTATATATGGATATTTGTCTATCTTCTCTTGGATCTTCTCTCTTGTCAATTGTGAATGGTTGGATATACTCTCTTACATGTAAGCACATGATTTTTTATGTATTCTTGTTTACTTTTGTCATATGCGTTGGATTGGGATTTTCGTTGTTCAAGGGATAATTTTTGTATGCATTTACTGCTTAAAATTGTGGAATTGATCTCTATTATAGAATATCTCAATGTATGGGCCATGTAATATGAGAAAAACGTCCTAGGGGTAATTATATTAATGAATTTTACCTTGTTAAACCATTCCTTTTGCACATATAAGTATAAAAGTTGCAAGGTTGCTTCTTCTTGAACTAGAAAGGCTAGTGAAATGATCTTGAGGCGTCGCTGATTGGGAACCAAGAAATCCTGCTCATATTCATCATCAACTTCATTCTCCAAAATATTAAGGCATTAATCTACCAAGGGTTGTCACTACGAATCACATTCTTTCACCTCCTTCTGGGTCTAGTCAATTTGCAGTACCTAGAGCATCAATTTCCCAACAAGCTAGCCACCAAAAATGTTCAATCTCCTAAGGTCTCCTACATTGGCCTTTCCTCAAGCTTTCCTCCAATTTTGAAGCCATTTTTATGGTGGAATTGGGAGAAAATCCAAGCCCTATCTTTGGGATAAAAAATTTCCCTGCCATCTCCAATGATAGTACCTTATAGGTTCAAAACAACATCTTCAAGTGAAATTATTTCTTTGATACTTTACCCCACATTGTCTAGGGTAAGAATATCATTGGTTTCAACATACTTTCTTCATACCCTAGACCAGGTCCACTTGACTCCATGTGGTCCCGCTCCTTTGAAAGATCATTCTTCAATAACCATCTGAGATACCATTCTAACAAGTATTTTAGAGATTGGGTAACTCCTTCACAAGTTTTATCCCATAAATGTAACCCTCAAACCATCTCTTCCTTTCCCTAGAATGCATAGTACATTGCTTAGAAATCAAGCAAGCTCCATCCTTCACTCTTCAGGGAAAGGGTTTATTTAGGTCACTCATATCTATTGACTTATTCTTCATCAGTGACTCCATACATACTGGTTCTCCTCCCATCAGTGAAAGTCCATAAATAAAAGGGAGCCTTAGCTAAGGTGATAGTGGGCTAAGTATCCATTTGTTTCCCTTGACCTAACATTTTACCTTTAGGGATCCCCCTTAGGTCCCCTACTAGTTTGAGCGGTAACAACGCCCAATAGAATTTTTCCCCAACATTCAGCTTGGAATATGTGTTCCATGACCTTGGTCTTATTTTTCCTTTATTAACTTTATTACATGAACTTTTAATCCAAGGGTATTACACTGAGGCAATCTGCAACATGTTTGGTGATGCCCTTATTTTATTTAATGTTCAAGTGGAACTATTGCAGATATATAGACCACTTTTAATGTTAATCATTCTACAACTTCCATTGTGTCTCTATAAACTAAAGAGGTTGGTGATCTTTATGGATGGTCATCTCCTTCCCAAGAATGTAATGTTTTCATTATCGGCACACCTTCACAATAGAATACATATCTTTAGCATAGGTGGGTATTTCTAAATTGTATCAGAAAATGTCTCATTGTGACAGGCCACCAAATTCCCTTCTAGATGAGGACTGCACCAATAACACAGTTGGAGGCATCAACATAAATTTCAAATGGTTGTTGCGGGTATGGAAATGTGAGTAAAAATGTAGAGCATAGGTGATGCTTTAGTTCAATGAATGCTTTTTGTTGGGATACAGACCATAATTTTTTTTCTTTTGCTCTGCCCTTGATAACTTGGCTCAAAGGCCAAGCGATATGATAGAATACCAACATGAAATTTCGATAAAAATTAGCTAGGCCCAAAAAGTTGCGAAGCTTTATTAGAGTGGTCAAGGATAGCCAATTCCGAATGACTTAGATCTTAGTTAGAGCCACATGCATTCCTTGCCCATCAATGATGTAGCACAAATATTGGACCTAGATCATGCCAAAGGAAAATTTTTCCAAGTTGGCATGTATTTTGTGTTGCCACGGGGTTTGATAGACATGCCAAATGTGTTGCAGTTTCTCTTCCTAATTCTTGTTGAGGATGAGGATGTTGTCTAGATACACAACCATGAACGAGTTGGTGAAAGGCCACAGGATGTCATCCATCAGCCTCATAAAATATGTAGGGGAATTTTTCAACGTGAAAGACATGACCAACTACTTGAAAGGGCCCTCCTTGGATTCGAAGACAATAATCCATACATATGTGGGTTTTATTAGAACCTGGTGATATCCAGACTTAAAATCAATCTTGCTAAAATAATTGCCCCCCTGAAGCTGGTCAAGAATGTCATCAACCCATGGGATTGGATACCTTTTCCTGACAGTGATTTTGTTTAGTGGATAATCAATGCAAAGCCTTCAAGTTCCATACTTATTCTGTATGAGTACAATCGTGCTCTTACAAGGTGAGGAACTTGGTCAGAGGTCCCCTTTTTGTAAAAAATTGTGAATCTTCCACTTGATTTCTTATTTATCTAGAATGGAGTAGTGGTATATCGACCCATTAGTTAGAGGTGTCCAGTAGTTAGATTTATCAAGTGCTTGACCTGACAGTGTAAGGGTACCCCTGTGGGATCAGAGGCAATGTCCCTATATTCTTCCATGACCTTATCCATCTATTTCTACTATGTGGGGGAAGTGTTCCCAGGGGCCATGGAAGTGGCCACTATCTTCCTCTTACTTTGAGAGAGAATAAAAAAGAAAACAAATTTCCTGGTTTAGGAGATGATCTTACTACATTGTTAAATATAGATCTAAAATATGGTCATAGGCAAAGATACCTCTAGTATCCTGTATAACTTATTTCCCAAAGTAATGATAATAGTGTGAGGGTTGGAATCATATATAACATGACATTTCCACAAGTATGGCTGGCCTAATAACACATCACAAACTTCAAGAGGAGAAACATCACATTGTACCTCATCCGTAAAGGGATTGATATTGTAGGAAAGGTGGCATTGCTGGTTGACACGGAGATCGTTTCCTTGGTAGAACCACCTGGTGGTGTATGGTTGCAGGTGTGGTGTGGTTGATAAGCCCAAATGCTCAATGACCTCTTCTAAAATGATTTTCTTTTATCTCTTGTTGTCGGAAATTAACTGCAAGGGGGAACCCATCACCCACATCTGTGAGTGAAAGAGATGCTCCCCCTCCTCTAGATCTTTGGGCTCAATATTCTAGACCTTAGTGGTGGAAATGGTGGCACTCTATTATGTGTCAATAATTTTATTCTTCTTTTTAGGTTCTAGCTTAGAATCAAAACATGCATCAGACATTGAATCTTTTATCTCATCCACTAATCACTTCTTGGCACGGAACTAGTTTTAGTTGTGAGTGGGGCTCTTGTGGAACTCACACCACTTTCTTGTGTCTTTATTTGTCTTTGTGGTGCCATTCTTTTCTTGTGGCTTAGATGGGTTGTCCTAGACCACACCACCTTGGATATGTCCTTTGTTTTGTGGTTTGGGGGTGCTCATTCACTGCTTCTGATTCGTAGATCCAAATTTGCCATTCTTTTGTTTAAATGTTTGTTTAATCTTGGCAACATATTAGTATGTTATAGTAAGAGAGGATATGTCTAGGAACTCCATTTCTCCTTGAATTTGCTTTTGCAAACAACCATGACACTTGAGCACCAAACATCGCTCAGATTATTTGATACACAACTTTGTGCACAGAGTATGAAAAATATTTGTGAACTCATGCACATCTTGGTCCCTTTGTTGTCGTAGTGTGGTCCATTATATGTACTTGTCCTCATATCTTCCCACAGGGTATAATTTTTCCTTGAAAATATATCAGAAAGAGTTCCAAGAGGGTGTCATTATAAATAGAGAGGGTTCCTCAGGTATTTTCTCACAGTATGTTTCCTAGTGGCCCTAAGTAGAGCAAAAGTAATATTTTCCCTATTAGAGAAACTATGGACCAAAAAATAAACTTCCAATATAATCATTGATTTATCTACAACATATGCATCTACTTGACCTTCAAATATATGTATGTTGAAGTAAAATTGTACCTTCAAGGGGACAAATCCTCCAAAGTGACTGAGGATGAAGATGCATAATCGGTGGGTACTTGTTGAAGGATCTAGGAAATGTTGTCCATCATCTCACTCCTTTATCACTCAAGGGATTCTTTGAGCAATAATTTGATAGGATCTCCTGCTCCCTCGTATTTCTTTTCTTCTACCATCATAGGTCGTCAGAGCTAGTGGGGATGGTCTTGGAAAGGCTCAACCAATTCAAGTCCCAACTCCTTATACCCTGACCTCGTTGGGGACATGCACAAAAAAATGAAGAAAGAGTAGACCACCCTGATACCACTAATCCAGATTTATGAAGGAACAAAATTAGATATAGATATAAATAGATATATAGAGTTGCAATGAAACAACACTTCAATTCATTAATAACAAAGTATTGAAAATCATTTACATGCAGAATGGAAATAAACTAGCTCGATTAATGGAAGCTTATCTCTAAGAAGCGATTTGGTGGGTACATGCCTTCTAAACTATGTTACAATGAGATTCAGAGGCCTTTTTATTATTGAGAAATAATGGAAAACCCTAAACATCCAAAAACCTGACCCTAGGAGATGAAGCGCCAAAAGTATGTGGGACCCATTAGGGTTAGTTGGTACATCAACTTCTCGGGCTTGTAATTTTGGCATATGATCTTTATTTGATGCATACAACACCTCATTAGAAATATTTATCCGAGGACAACAACTTTCAACTATAGATGCCTACAAATCGCTACGATTTTTCCCATTTTCCCAAAATACATCATTTAGGGCCTCAATTGAATAAAATAATGGTTGGGGTCTAAGTGGAATAGGCAAGTGGCCACCAATATCCACCTGGATCAATTACTTAACTCTGTGAGGGAGGTAGGAGTGGTAGAGGTCATTCTAGGCCTCGATGAAGAAATAATGGCACCGTTAGGTATTAGGAAGGTCAACTAATAACCAAGAAAAATGTCTAGCTTCATGGCAAGGCTTAGAGATAGAAATAGTAAGGAAGATAAAACATTTGGTAGTCTTTGGTGTATCCATGATCATCATACAACAAATTCACAAAATTAAAGAGATATCAGAGAAATACCTCTCTCCATTGATCCTTAGAATCAACTTGCAAAACTGGGATTTTGAAAGCGTAGAATTTTACCATATCAAAAGAAAAAAAAACCATGTGGCAGATGCATTGGAAAATCAAGGAGTTTCCCTTGAATAAAGTTTGATTATCCAAGCCTAAGGAGTCCCACCACTAAATTTCATTCCATGATCAAAAATCCAAATAAACTTTGGGTTGAAAAGAAATTTTTCGGTGATAATCACATAGGATAAAATATCGTCAACATGTTTCGAACCAACTAGTGTGGTTCATCTTCGTGGCAAGATGAGGAACCAAATCATGACATCAAATAAATAGATGTAGAGATAAGATTACTAGCCGCTTGAATATAACAACTAGTTTTGACTAAATAATTCTTATTTATAATAAATATATTTAAAATAAAGAAACAATTGATAAATAGCTGAATAATGAGTATAAATTTAAAAATTGTTTATTAATAAAATTTATTTTTAGTCCAAGAAGGCACTACACACTACCAATATGAAACGAAATATAACCAGTACACAGAATATACAATCACGTCATAAGAGAAATATAAAATAATAAAAATAAATTAAAAATAATGAATGAAATTTAAAAGATCTCTTAATTTTTTTAAAATTATACAGAACTTATAATAAAGAAACCTACACGCAGCCAAAATACATAATAAATATATCATAATATAAACAAGTCTCCACACATATGGCACCACACCACACCTAAACAAAACAACACCACACTAACATGGAATCACACTTATGTGAACAACAAACATAAAATAAATCGATAAAAAAAAACAAAAACCAAAAAACCTTGGGAAGAGAACGGCAGAAGGTGTGGATTCATGCCTTGTCTTCCTAGGTTTCTTATTTTATTTATTTATTTTATTTTTCATATCAATAATGTTGAGCCAATATTCAGTTTTAGTTAATAACTAGTTCTAGAAGAAATTTGCCTTATTAATAATAAGAAGAATACGCTCATATCTACTTTTTTAATAATATTCTAGTAATAATAAAATTAATCATTTAAGCCATTATTTTTAATTTATTATATATATTTATTTATTTTGGTTTTTATTTTCTTATTACTATTCATTTTATTTATTGTGTTTTATTGTTTGATTTGTGTTAAAATATTAGATCTACTAAACTAGCTATCTATCTAAGAAACCAATAATATATCAACATATAAATAAGAACAGAAAGAGAACAAGGAAATTTAATACAACTGATATACGTGGTTCACCCGAATGATATACATGGTTCACCCGAATGGGCTACATCCATGGGAAGGTTGTCTTCTATTATCTCCAGAAATCTCCTACAATCTTACAAAGAGAGAAACTACATATAACCCGATACAAATGGTAGTATGTTGTGAGCACAAGATAAAATGTGATGGTATCACAAAACGGTACATGTCTTAAGAGGCTCCCTTGGGCCTATTATATACCAGAGATGTCGAGGAATTATTGTCACATATTAAATGTGGGATACCACAATTCTCCAAAATAGCACCTCTTTATATAATAAATGGATACAAGAGTATTTTATGCCATAATAAATATGGGATATAATGTATTACTCTTTTACATAAGATTGTGGACAACTTTCGACATAATACAAAGTCATTATTACCTTCCAAGGAAAATAATATATTCCAACAATCCCCCTTAATAATGGTTAGGAGAAGGGCCCATCCTAACACTAAGGAAGGAAGGAGTCATTATTTCTCCCCCTTGATTAAATTTCCCTCATCCCAAGCAAAGAACGAAGATGCACATACTTCACTTTTGTCAAGGATTTGGTGAAGATATCGGTTGCTTGTTGTTCGGTAGGACAATACTCCAAATAAAGAATACCATCAGTGACAAGACATCGAATATAATGAGCATAAAGTTCGAGATGCTTCGTCTTAGAGTGATATACCGAATTATAAGCAAGCTGAATTGCACCCTAATTGTCACATTTCAACACAATGGATGATTTTAGAACTAGATCAAGCTCGGTAAGAACATGTCGTAACCAAATGACTTGTTTAGCTTCTCTATACTCTACTTCACATGAAGATAAAGAAAGAGTCTTTATTTTTGGCATTATGTTTCTGGTATGGTTATATGTTACAGATGTTGTACTTGATGGAAACACCCATGGCATGGCTCTCAATATGATGAGAATTAAGAAGTACGCAGGAGAAAAGTTCACGGAATTTTATGCAGAGAAAAGTTTATAAACGTTTATTTCATGTGGAGAAAAGTTCATGGAATTTTATGCAAAGAAAAGTTTATTTCATGTGGGAAAACTTACCTTTGGTCCATGGTAGTTAGTCCTTGAAATTTGAACCTATGGTTTTTGGACCATGGCATCTCGACAAACGTGTTGATCCCCAGTATTGAGCTGATGGTATTGGTTTGTTATGGTTTTGGCCCGTGGTATTGGTCCATGATTTGAGGAAGCGCTTGCCTATATAAAGCAAAGGAGATCATTTGGCTTGTGTATGCTTTTGGGTTGAATATCTTAAGATCTGAAATATTGGGTTATTGTTTCAAAAGCTCGATCTATATGAAAGTGAAGTGGAAAGCGAATCTATGAAGGGTGATCTTTCGAGCGCTGCAGCTGCGGAAGTGCGGAGACACCACAGAGGCGCAGTGCGAAGACGCCACAGAGGTGCCACAGAAGGCGCAGTGCGGAGACGCCACAAAAGGCGCAGTGGGGAGACGCCATAGAGGCGCCACAGAAGGCGCAGTGCGGAGGCGCCACAGAAGGCGTAGTGCGGAGACGCCACAGAAGGCGCAGTGCGCAGGCGCCACAGAAGGCGCAGTGCGGAGATGCCACAGAAGGCACAGTGCGGAGACGCCACAGAGGCGCCACAGGAGACGCCACAGAAGGCGTAGCTGTGGAGGTGCGCGGCGCCACAAAAGGCGCAACTGCGGAGGTGCGCGGCGCCACAGAAGGTGAAGTGCGTAGCGACGCAGGCCAGAGAAAAGGAAATTGTGTATCTGTCTTAAGATCTTTTGTTAACTGATTTTTTGTTGATAAGGTGTTCTGGGTTTAGTTTACTGTTATTGTGGATCTGGTTATCTGGGTGACTTACTGGTACTTGATGATCATTTGATGTTTATGGATCCAGTTTGAAAATTTATGAAAAGTGGTCCTTGAAAGAAAAGAAGTATGGGGTTGTAGCTCCCTTCCAGGAGAGACTGGAAAACGAGAGAGAGTTGTAGCTCTCTGCAGGTTGCAGCCTGCGTACTGGTAAAGGACTGCACCAGTACAAGACCATTGTAAAAGGAGTTTCTAATTTGAAAGAAGATAGAGACATATTGCAGCAGGTGGTTTTCACCCACATTGGGTTTCCACCTTATATCTGGTGTTCTTTGATGTGACTGTCTGATTTTCTTGATCATGCTCATTATTTATGGTATTGGTATGCAAAAATAAATTCAAAGTATAAATAAGAAAGATTTGGTAAAAGAATTAGATAATACTGATTCACCCCCCCCTCTCAGTATTATTGTCAACATCTCCATCTCCTTCAACGACTATTTATTTTTGGCTGCCTACTTCCTCTGGAACGCTATACTGGATATATATATTTTCAGCGCTTACCTCCTCTGGAACCCTACACTGGATATATATATTTCTGGCGCCTACCTCCTCTGAACCATCCATTGGATACATATTTTCGGCTTCTACCACCTTTGGATGAGGTGGTACCATCCACCGATTATGGATAGAAACGATTATCTGCTGGCTGTTCAAATTTTCAAGTTCCAGCTCATCCTTCTTGCTTTTTTGAGAAGCCACTACCTCCTTCTTTCTTTTTTGGGAAGCCACTACCTCCTCTGAACCGTCCACTGGATACATATTTATGGCTTCTCCATCCCTTGAACCATCCACTGGATACATATTTCTGGCTTCTACCTCCTCTAAAACCATATGTCCATTCAATCTAGCTCATCCTGCTTTTTTTTGGGAAAAAGTTTGGTCGATGCATTTTTATCCATTTTACATACGTGCAGCTTTTTCTTGGGTTCAATTTTTTCCATTTTTAACGAAATGCCAAATGCACATTTTTGCCACAATAAGTTTCATGGCTTTTCTAGTTTCCATTCCTTCTTTTTATGTTGGTTAGATTTTATTGATGTGCGTATTAATTTCAAATTTTTAGTTTAAAATTTCATTTATTGAGAGCTCAACACAAAATATTTTGTTTAATATAATAGTATGTTGGATAGGAATATTATTTTTCATTTTAAATGGTCAAATATCATCTATGCAAGGTGGAGGTAGTATAGAATAAATTTGTGAAACAATTTTTAACAAGTATAAAAAATGGCAAGTGAAATTATATGTATATTATGTGGGGTAACAAATCTTTTCAATGAAGGGCAGAGTCTTTGATTTTGATAGGAACTAGCACAATGATCTAAGTTAAGTGGTTGGTAAAAGCTAATAGACATAAAAAAAAAACTTACCTCATAATATATTTCACATTGCCAAAATTTTAAATTAGTATGATAACAATATAAATTAACTTAGAAAAACCATGAGAATTAATTAAATTATAACTTTATTTAAAACAATAATAATAGTTACCCAGATGCGGGTGTTAATACATGTTATTAATGCTCATGCGTTCTCCACGCGCCGTGTATATGAGGCCATGCTCCAGACAGGTGGATGCCATGTGCTGCGGGCTGGCCTCTGTCCCATTTGAGTTAAATCGCCTTAAATCGCCTTCAATGCAGTTGAACTCCCGAAAAATCGCTCGCGGATATTCTAGAATTGCGCCTTCATTCCTTTCTCCTGGTTTTAAGCTCGGCTTTGGTCTGTCTAGGCTCACTGTTGATGTCAGAGTGAAGGAGGAAGGCTCTGCGGGAAGCAAGCCTAACCTCGATTACATCCATTGTGTAATTCATGTGCTTTGTCCCCTGTATTCTCTGGCGAACTCGACGCTGGACATTGGGTTGCTTTGCAGCCCGGGCAATCTCTGCGAAGACACTCTTGCTGGCAGAAGGAGGCTCAGGGATACTCGGCCTCGCTCTCAGAAAGCGGTTGGGTATCCGGGGCTCATCATGGCGCCAAGAACTGGTCATCCTGGGCCACGCAGGGGGCGTAATTATGGTCAGCGAGCCGACACTAGAGGAAGGGGCCGTGCAAGCCCGATACGCCTCTCTCCCCTGACTGTAGCTGAGCCTCCCTCCTCTGAGTCGGATTACTCGGGTTCTGACATTAGCAATTCTGTTCAGACGACGACCCTCCATTATCGTCGCAGGAGGAACAAGCCCGTGGTCAAAGCAATGATCACAGTTATTTTCTCTGAGGAGAATGAGGAGGAAGATAACTGGTAGGATGACTCAGCGGAACAGGCGCCTCCCACCTCAGATGATCCGGACAGCTCTTACAACCCGGAATTCCAAGCAGGGCAGATGATGAAAGTACCCAAGGTATTTCAGTAGAGCAGGCTGAAGCTCTTAAGGAAATTGGAAGCCTTAAAGGTAAAGAGCCCATGGAGGTGGCTGAAAATCCAACGGACGCTCTTATGGAGACTCAGAGCAGCAAGCCTGCCTCCCCTCAGAGCAGAGTCAAGGAGGAAGAACCAGAGGACTCCTTTGACTACACTCTGTATCTCAAATTGCCCCCTGGTATTGATCGGCTGGAAGATATTCCGGTGGGGATGGAGGTGACTTGGGAGAGGGACCCGGTTCGAGCAGCAGAAGATAGAAAGAAACGCGCACAGGAACGAGAAGCGGAGGAGAAGCAAAAGAAAAACAAGTGAGAAGGATGCGTCAGGGGTAAGTCAATGGTTCCAGATTCGCGACATTTTCTTTTTGGCTCTGTTTCATGGGGAGGCGACCAGAAATGGATGCAGTAATGCATGGCACCCCTGTTTTTTGTTTCAGTCTATGTTGCAGCAATGGGTACTGTTTACCTGTCTCTTCTCTTTGCCTAGTTTATATAACGAACTCTGTAGCAGTTAATTCTCCTTCGGTTGAAGGTTTTGTAACCTCTGGCTCGCACAAGCAGAGGATCCAGATTGACAAGAAAATTTTTGACAGAGAGTTGACCATGCGCTCTCAGAGGTTCATACCTCTTGTAAATACTTTTTTTGTACTTTTAATATAATTAGTTTAGCCTTTGCTCAGCAAAATAAAATAAAATAATAATAATAGTTGTTATTAAAGATAAAGAAAATTAATATTAGTATGTTTGATTAGGAGATTTTTGTAGAAAATTCCTTAATCAGTTTCCATGTACATTTTGTAGTCATCCATATTATAGATTTGATCTCAATATCTTTTGGTAGTTTGTAGAATGAGCCCAAATATTTCTTCTCGCTTTACCTCAAAACTTGCTAATGGAAACAATTTTTAATTGTAGTTTTAGGAATAGAGAAGGAAAAGTTGTCTTAAATGATTTAAAAAAAAAATTACTGCAAAAGTTATTGACCTCATCATACCCTTTTTTTGTATGGGTTAGGTTTGTTTTGTATCATTAAATTTCAGATGGACATATTTGTGAGGACAATCACTAGAAAACTGAAAGATTTAGTGAAGACATTGATTAGAGAGACTATAACTCCGGAGTTAGAGAGTTTTAACACAATTGACAATGTGAAAGCCAAGATTCAACACAAGGAATACATTCTTCTTGAATGAGAAAAGCTAACGTTTTCTAGAAAGCATTAGGATGGATAAACCCTCACTAATTATAATATGGAAAAGGGATATGCTTCATCCGTTGCTTTCTCTAAGAGGTGGAATGAAAATCTTTCTTAAGATGTGACTAAAAAAACCATTATTCTTGAGGTGGACAACTCAAACATCATTCATATTGTCAAGGAAAATATGCAAGATAATTATAATTAGGACTTACCTACTAACCAAAAATGGTTAACATTCACTTGCAAACAACTAGAGGATGGTGGTACTTTCAATGCAAATATTTCTTAAGATTGTGACTAAAAAAAACCATTATTCTTGAGGTGGACAACTCAAACATCATTCATAATGTCAAGGAAAATATGCAAGATAATTATAATTAGGACTTACCTACTAACCCAAAATGGTTAACATTCACTTGCAAACAGCTAGAGGATGGTGGTACCTTCACTGATTATAACATCTAGAAGGAATACATTCCAATTGGTTTTCCATTTGAGGGGCGGAATGGAGATCTCAAAACTCATAAGTAAATCTAATTGGCTTTCTCTTTGAGATGTGGAATGCAGATCTCAAAACTATGGATGGGAAGAAAATTACTCTTCAGGTTAATAGCTCAATTATTATCAATAATGTCAATGCTAAAATTCAAGACAAGGAATTCCTCCCAATCATCAAAGATTTATTTTTTCTAGAAAGCATTTTGAAGATGACAAGTTTGTAGTTTATTATAATATTCATAGGAATTCATCTTGCTTATCCTTCATCTCCAAGGGAATATGTAGATCTTTGTGAATATGTTAAATTCTAATACTATTATAGTTGATGTTATGATCTCTAATACAATTGACAATATGAAGGCCAATATTCAAGACAAGGAAGGGATTATTCCATATTAGCAAAGTTTGATCTTTGTTGGGAAGAAGCCTTAAGACATAAGGAATTTTACAAATTTAGATTGAAGGAATTGTGGTGCCCGAGAAAGGCGTATCTTTCACCTGCATGAAACCTGGACTATATTCTAACCACTTGCAGAAAGTGCACTGAGATTTACACTCTCTTGTATAGTAAAACAAATCATTCAAGAACCTTTTCTACAACACGAAAAATAGGGATCTAAAAATGCTCTATTTAGTTAGTAGGAATTGTACACACAAAACAAGTATTGAACTATGATCACATGAACGTCTCAGGGGAATATGAAGTTTTGTAGACAACAATTTAATTAGCTTTGGTTTGCTGGTTTAATTCCATTCTAGGAATTCCCAAATTAAATTTGCTCACCACAAGAAATGATGGTCACAGGCAACTGGATCGGTGAGAAGGATCTCCGATCAGGACGAGAGGACAGCAGGATACAGAAGGATGACAGTGGAGGAGTCATTACGTCAGACACAAGACAGGGGAATGATAGCGCGGAGGCATGGGACAACAGAGCGGTAAGGGAGGTAAAGTATAAGCGCATGAAGAGGGGAGGCATAAGGAAGAAAGGGTGGCGAAGTGAGACGAGTGAATCTGCATGCAAAGAAACAGGAGAGAGCAGCGGTAATCGGCGAAATACAGTCAGGAGAGAGGGAAGATCAGGAAGCCGAGCAGAAAGAACAAGGATGCGCAGGAAGAGGCAAAGAAGCGAGGAAAGAATGGCAGCAGAGGGGAGCAGGGCGGAAGGTAGATGGATGAGAAGCAGGGCAGGAGATGGGAACCAGGGGCGAGGGGACCAGGACGTGAAAGGCAAAGGAAAAATGGAGGAGGACACAGAGCAATTCTATATACCAGTATATGAAGTTTCAGAGGGCGAGAGCGATGACATTGAAGCCGAATTTGAGAAGGCAGCACAGGGGAATGGTAACCGCGGCCGAAATGAGAAAATTACAGGAAACAGGGCCACGAAAAGAGGACGGGAGGAAGTTGAAGGAAGGCAGGAGCCGGAATCTGAGGAAGGGAGTGACAGGCGGAGACGAGGGCGAGGTCGTCGAGGCAGGGGAGGCCAGAGGAGTCGGGGAGTAGCAGAAGGGAGAAGAAGATGGGGTTGCTGCTGTCGAGAAGGAATAGTGGAAGACGAGGAGACCAGCACGGAAGCGGAAGGAAGACAGGGAAGGAGGACTATTGAGACAAGGGTTCGGACAGCCGAGAGAGCCTACAGTGAGAGGACTAACCCGAAAATCAGGAGGATAATTGAGCACTGGGAGGAAGAGGCCATTCAGGCACAGTCTAAGGAAGAAATGGAGGACTGGGTGCATCTCATGCCGGATCTAGGACATACCCGAGGCCGAATGACACTATATAAACAGTCCCTGCACCTATACTGGGTAATGAAAAGACTTATGGCCAAAGCTATGGAGCAGATAGCCTTGGAAATGGCTGAATTATCATAGGGAATACCAAACCTGAAGAAAGAGATGAAGAACATCCTAATCATCCTGCTCATGCAGGACAAGAGGTTGGAGGATATTCAGCAGCAACTAGAGGCGAATGGCTTGGTGATCAAGAAGGAGAAGGAGCAGCAAGAGGATGCTGGGAAGCAATGAAGAAAGGCATGTTTTTTTGAAGTAGTTAGAAAGTGCAAATCTTAGTTTCCTTTAGCTATGTATAGGATTTATGATAATTTTTACTTGCAGTTATATGACAATAGTAACAGTTACAAGGTGGATGTTTACAAAGCCTGGAAAGATAGTTTGAAAACCTTTTATTTTTGGTCAGCAGTTAAAAACTATAGGTGGTCAATAAACCCGGTTTCCCCTCGGGGCGGGTTGAGACCACCTTAAGATTGTAGTGGTTTCAATTTTGCTAATAGAAAATGGTAACTCCTCAGCTTAAAAAAAAAAATAAAAGTTGATATTTCTTATGAAGCAACATGAATATTGAAGGATTCTTGTAGATTACAAAATTAGAAGGAATCAACCCTCCAACTTATTCTTTATCCACATGGTGGTATGGGTATTTCTTTCAAGATATTGATTGGTAGGGGTTTTGTTGAAAAAATCTCGTGAACCTCGGGTTTACCCGTGAATGCTGACAAAAGGTTCCATAGCCAAGATCGATATTTATGGCTAAAGGGGACGTGGATACCTACTAAGGAAGAGATACAACTGGGTGAAGGAAAAATAACATGAGTACTCTATACAATAAACTAGAAATCAACGAATCAATCCTGAGAAATGGACGTAATGGTATGATTTTACACATTTCCATGAAATATTATTTGTTGAGTTTCCGATTGTTTTGGTTGAGTGGTTAGAAAGGTTGGCAGAAGAGAACAAAAATTTACGACCTATTGTAGAGCGTAGTTGGACTCCAAAGTGTTAACACCACAAATAGAAGCTTGCATAGTTGTTTTTTGGTTGAATACTGTGTTGTAAGGTATATTGTTGAATTAATTTAGGGTACTTAGTCATATAATGTAGCTAAATGGAACTTATTTAAGGGGCCATGAGGATGATATTTGATATTGTTGCCTACAAGGGTAAAAATGATGTTTTGTGAAAAAGGTGTTATGTCACTGGAATCTAACAACATGAGTAGCTAAATTTCTTTGAGTGCAATGGGAATACTAGGGGATGACCATAGAATGACCTGAGGGAAACATAGTTCTGGAATGCTATAAAGAACCGGTAAAGACCGAATAAGTTGAGAATGTTGAGGCATCACATGGATAAAGTGCAAAGAATTCAAGAAGAGTAAGGGTGCGCACATCAGTGCAGGAGGAAAGTGAGACGAAAGAGGTAATCAAAGTGCTGCATAGTGGGATAAGATTTCAAATCTATTTTTCATCTTTGCAATTATTTCAACTTATGCGGAACATCCCTGAGAGGCTAAATTGAGAGTCAATTTCCCTAACTTTTGGCAAGGTTATGTTACACACAAAGATTTATGATAGGGTCAATTTTTTTTTTATTCATGCTTCTAAATGAATTGTTAGATTATTGTCAATATTTCATACAATTGAAGTTCTTGTTTTATGCTAGAACCTTACAAATATTATTCCTCTATATTTTCTACAATAAAAAGTCTTAAAGCACTTCGTGAATGTTGTAGTATTTGTTAAATTTTCTCCTTCTCCTCCTCTCACCTTATTTAAAAAAAAATGTCATCTACCTTGGTTGGAAGCTCTCCTCTTGATTAAATAATTGGAAGGTATTGTCCTGCCATTCATAGAGTAGAGACTTATTTGGATCAAAACCTGTTTTCAAAAACACTTCTTGTGCCTTGGCATAATTTTCTAGCAAAAAACTATCTCAAAGGAACAATAGGTTCCATCTCTCGTGAATATCATAGGTTTTCATTTTTTTTTTTCATTTGCAAAATGTTAGATGAAAGATACTTATCCTATGTATCCTCTCTCCCTGCATTATTCACCACCCCACAACGCCTCAACACTTAGCTGATTTTATGCTTGCAGGATGTCAGATGAATTTCGTGTAAAAACTTGCGAGAAAATGAAAGATCTTGACCTCAAAGACATTCCATGGCACATGCCAACAATGATTGCTCTATATTTTTTAGGGTCCATCTTCAAACCATTTTTGGAAAGTATGAAGCCCAAATATACCAATTCCTTTTTCATAAAGGTGCATTTCTTCAAATTAATTAGCAATTTTTCTTGTTGTAAGATATTTAAAACCAACCTAAGATGTTTTATATGTTTTTCCTTTGTTTTATTATACACTAAAATCTCATCCAAATAGACAATGATGAACTTTCCTATATATTCCTTCAAAATTTCATTCATTGAACTCATAAAAGTACTAGGTGTGTTGGTAAGGGAAAAAGGCATCGGTGACCACTCATGTTAAGAATTAACATGGGTGAGACAAGACATGCAAGATAGGAGAAAAGGCCTTAAGTCATTCTATAGTATTCTATTTATCTCAAAATGTGTATATATAATACATCAATTTTCCTTCTAGATCTTCTATATCTAGATCTAGATCACATTGACAACTCATTAGTGGATCATTGTGTCAACCCATAAAGATAAGAATGACAATTGTATTCTTAGACTTTGTGATTGTTTTGAGACTCACAATCTAACATTCCCCCACTTAATCACAACTTTGAATAAATGAACAACACATGTATCAATAATTTTTTTCATCTTCAATATGAAATTGATGAACTGAGTTTTGATGAATATATATTTGAAAAATCACCAATATCGAATATCTGCAAGTGATAAGCTACTATGTCTCAACACATCCATTAAAATGATTGTTGAAGAGCTCAATTGCTATGATGAAATTCTCCATTGTTAACTGAATGTTGATTGATTTCACTGACTTGACTTCAATAGTTGATTTGTGAAAGGATCTAAGCTGGGGATTTGGATTCTTTAGGAGGTAGTTTTTTAGGTTTACCACTAACCATCTTCCCTAGAAACTGGTGGTTTAAGGTTTACCACTAACCAATTTTCTTTGAATGATGTGGTGGTTTCTAGATGACCACTAGCCAATCTTCTTTGATTAAGGTGGTGGATTTTAGATGACCACTAACTAGTCTACTTTCAATAATGTGGTGATTTATGATTTACCACTAAGCATTAATTTACTCCCCTCCTTAAAGGCAGAGGAGAGTTTCATTTATCATTGTGCTCAACCCCTTAAGGCGTGGAGAGTTCCATCTTTCTTTGGAATAACTGATTGATTTTTTTTTTGTATATTCATTTCTTTAGGCATCTTTATCTTTACCTCTACCTTGACCAAAATGTAGAAATTTTGTAGCCTTTTTACTTCTTGATACCATTTCCAAGGGTTTATCCATCCATATTTGACTATATTTTAGTCTTTTTCTCCTTTTGACATTTTTTTGATAAGTGATTTGTCTTCCCATAATGAAGACAATGATGGAGGTCAAAATACTGACTCTCCATGTGACCATGTCGTTTACAATGCTAACACTTTTTAACAAAATTCTGAACTTCTTCAAGGAAACCTGCACTCGCAAAATGAAGTGGTTTAGATTAATATGGAATATGGAAATTGTTTTCTTTGGTGTATGCCAATCCATGCTGATTTTTTTTTAATTGTATTTCTTCCCAAGGTCTGATAAATATCTTGGAAATATCATTTTCTTGTTCTTTTTCTTCTTCAAAATTGCTATTATTGTTGATATTTTGTGCTTGATTCATTGATTCCATTAAGTCAACTTTATCACACTATGCATCAATTACCTATATTATGTCTTGGGTATCACAAGTTACATCAAGTTTTCCCATTATTTCAATTGTATTACATGATGCATCGAACTTTTGGATTAACTCTTCAGTATAACTTGTTGTATCAATTTTATCTAGTAGCTCCATTGTGTCATAACTTTCATCAAACTGCTAGATGAGTTCATATGTTTCAAAAATTGCATGTGTTGTTTGGATGAGATATATGTATCACAAATTGCACCTATCTTTATTATAGATCTTTCATCAATCATATCATCAAGTAGATCTTGCTTTTGCCTTAATTTTATCGGGAGTGCATCAATTAATTGATCCTTCATTTTTATTTCCCTTTGAAGATCTTTTGCAACTGCTAGTGTGTCAACCATTTGATCAATTATTGTTTAATTTCACTATAATTTCCATTCCAATACTTTAATTTTATTATGAAATTCATGGTTTCACCCTTGCAACTATTTAATTTCTTGAGATCTGTGTTGCAGACACTCTCCTCCTTTACCCATTTTTCACTTGACATGCCCCCTTATACTTGCTTGCTTGATTATCACACTCGCTTGATTATCACACTCGCTTGATTATCACACTTGCTTGATGTTATGTTACTTTAGCGTGTCGGGTACTACTGGTCATGTACCTTAAAGTTTGATTATAATCTTGGATTTGATGACTTTATTGACTCAGTTGACCCCTTTATTCAATTTCAAGGAGGTCTTGTTACATCACCACTTGACTTGAAAGGGTTTGATACTTTACCCTTTGTACATTTGAATGACTTATCCTTCAGTTCACCCCTTGAGAAATGTGACAAATTGAAATATATTCTATAACTCGACATAACATAGAGAATCAATAAACCATACACATAAAATGTCCTTAGATCCCTCTATTCAATTTCGATCGGATTTATGACATAATGAATTTTTTCTTTTTCTTTTTTTAGACAAAAGATATTGGTTTTATCCTCTAAAATGCTTCGTTTGCTTCTCTTCTCATACCATCCAAGCTCCAAAATTTATCCCCCATTACCAAAAAGGCTCACTCAACCAATATGCATACAATGAAAGCAATTTCCTCAAAGATTTACATATCACCTCCCCATTTAGAAACCAAGTGTTGGATAGATTAAAGCTTGATTCCTCTTACAAGATAATTACTTGTGAATATTATTTATCTTATTTTAAATTTATGTTTTATTCATCACACAATTAGACAAAAAATTCAAATCATAAAGATCACAAAGATAAAAGAACACCAAAAATTAAGCTCCAAGTTAGGGAAAAACCCCATAAGGGGGAAAACCCAAAATATCCTCTTCTTATAGAATCAGATCAAAGTGGGATATATCATACCCACAACCAAGACCAAGACTATCAAAAAGTTCCCATTTCAACACTCCTCCAAGTTTTACCCAACAAATTCAAAGTCAATGTTGGTCAAATCCCTGAAATTTTGGTCAAACCACAAAATTTTCCCTGCAATAGATGGCCAACTTTCAGCCCTATAATAACCTCGTAAAAATCACAGAACCTTCGCACGTGTGAGTGGAATTAGGGAAGAAAAAAGTTTGATTTCATCTCTCCTTTGACTTGTTCCTCTCTTCTTTGACTTTACTTGATTTTTCCTCTTTCTTTTACACAGAAATCAATACATGATGATGTGTGATGAATGGCTTTCCAAGTGATCGAATTGACTTGTATTTATACATGTCCAAGCAGGTCAAAAAGGTGCCACATAGGCTGACTAGTCAAGGAGGGTCGACTTGGTCTTTGTGATGACATTTTTGACTTTTTACTCAAAATAAAACTTTCTTTTCTTTTATTACAAAAGTTCCAAATGGGACTTGACTAAAATGAATTTATTTTGACTCATAAAATATTCTTTATAAACATGAAGAACATGCTTTGGCTAAAAAATAATGAATGAATATAATAGATACATCAATCATACTTTTGAATTAGATTATGAATACCAACATTAGTTACATTTTCAATGCTCCCAAAAAGATTTAATCACGAAACATAATTGCGAGCAATAGCATTCAAAGGCTCCAAAGCCAGTGTTTCCTCCAATTTTTTTTAATTGAGGGAGATTCAATATTGGATTTTCTTTCACTTCTTCCCTTAAGGCCTACTTAAGAAAATAAATGCTTTAAAACCTCCACAAAAATTTAATTCACCATGTACTTAATCCTAATTGTTTACAAAAAATCCAACAATGTGATATTAAATGCCACTTAGAGTGACTCCTCCTCCTCTCTTTTTTTAATGGCATAAATTTGATTACTTAATGTTAAAAAATGTGGACATATGAAGACGTTAAATGCAATACCACAAATGCATTGGAGCATTCTCTAGGTAATGATTTGGACCTTTGTCCACATAATGACATTCCTTAGGTGTGGTAATTGATATACTTCTCAATGCATTATGCAAATTGGTGGAGGAGCGAGCATGGATTGTAAAGGTTATAATTGCAAATTTTGGGGTTTCTTCTGCTATAAACCTGAAAAATGCTTTAATTCCAGCATCTATCTCAACAATTCTAGCTTGGCACTTTTAAACGATGCACCATATTGCTCAGGAATCATTCAAATTAACCTTCCTCTAGCTTATTGTATGTTTGTGAGGATGCTTGGCATACTTAGGACCAACACTATAAAACACACTTCCTTAACCATGCCCTTTCATGCTTTATTAGGGTCTGGGAAACTTGATCGAAAATAACATATCCTCCCTTTATCTGCATAATGAATCTATTAACTATGTGAATCATTTCAAATTATGGCTCCTCGTTTGGTGTGATCTAGGAATAGATCAATCTTTTTGGGACTATGTAGACAGTGTTGGACATCAAGTGAAGATTTGTTAGGATGATGGAACTTGGGCCTGGAACACGTTGTGTACTGATCCATTTTTTAGTGAACCAACTTATTTTCCTTTTGGAAAATTCCCAACTGCTTAGCGCATTTTTTTTATTTTTAATCTTCAACCACTCTGTAATGTCCATATATAATAAACTCGTGATTCAACAATCCAACTTGCGAATCTAGCTTGGTTTTAACCTTCAAGCTTCAACTAAACTCTATAGAGGCAGTGTTGAAAGTTGAAAACCATTATGATGTGTCCACAAAATGGTGAACCCCCGTCCTGAGTCAAATCCTTCAGCACCTTTGAATTGAATGTCGAGCCTGATACTACAGTCACAGCCGTATAAAGCTACTCCAATTTTTTTTTAATCATATAACACTACTCCAAACAATCTCTTTCATATAATTCATATAACAATGCAATCCTCTTTCAACAATTTCTATCACATGCTCAGGTAAAATTTTGTGTCTTTCTCCTTCACGTTGAGTGTGGTTCACTCTTCGTAGTGCAACTCAATTCACAATACAGCCCTCACTTTCTTGTGACAACTTCAATATCACTACAACCGTGGCTCTAATACCATGTTAAGAATTAACATGGGTGTGACGAGACAAGAAATATGGTGGAAAATGCATCAAGGCCTTCCATTGTATTTTATTGATCTAAAAAATGTGAATATATCATACATCAATTGTCCTTCTCGATCTTCTATATATGGATCTAGATCACATTTACCACTCATCAATGGACAATCATGACACCTTGTCAAGGTAAGGATGACAATTGTATCTCAGACTTTGTGATTATTTAGAGACTCACAATCTTACAACGTACATAATCCTTGATTTATCTTAAAGGGAATTTTCCATTCATCCCCTTCTCTAATTTGGATTTGATGGTATCAACTCGTCAAATCAATTTTCGTGAAATATATAGCACCACTCAAATGATCAATTAGATCATCAACATGTGGAAGAGGAAAATTGTACTTGATAGTTATCTTAATGATGGTTCTCGAATTAGTGCAAATACTCCATCCACCGTCCTTCTTCAGTGGGAACAACGCATGGACTAAGGCTTTCTCTAATGAAGCCCTTGTGAAAAAACTCATGTAAAAACTCATGTACATGTTTCCTCATTTCTTCATTTTATTTAGGATTCATTTTGTAGGCTAGTTTATCTGGAATACTTGCTCTGGGAATTCAATCCATATGGTGGTTAATGCTTCAAACATGAGGTAATTTACTTGGTAATTCATCCATAGTTGTGTCAACAAAATCATCCAATATAACCTTGACTTCCTTAGGAAAATAATCTAAACTTGTGTCGGTAAAAATTACCTTAGACTTACCAATGATGCAAAATATACTTCCTTCTTTTTGACCCCTTATAGCAGCTCCTTCTCACTCATGTATGCTTGTGACCATCTTCCTTAAGTGCGTAGGTGTTCCTTTTGCCTTCATGGATAGATCTCCTCTCAAAATTCCATCGTCTTCCCAAAAAAAAGAAGGAAAACATACTTAGGCATTACATCACACAATGCTTCATATTTGTGTCATCCAATCCGAAAATCTATTTTACATTGTTCATTGACTAGGATTTGATGGCCTTTTTTTAACCATGAAACTTTGTACACTCCTCTGACATGTTGGAGTATTCTTTTGGAATCCCCATGACATATGGCCCAATTGTCCACATTTATAGCATATGCATTGGTAATATTTGCCTCTGCCTCTAGAGAAAGATATTCTTCCTCTAAAATCACCTCCTCCTGGTGGCTTCTTATTTGAACTCCCACCTTCTTGCTTTGGAGGTTGAAATATTTCTTTGCTACTTGATTGTCTTTTGATTTTGGCATGACCTTTTTCTTTGCTATTCTAACTTTGTTTCCTAGAAATATTTTCCTCGTCTTTCAAAGAAGCTTCGTAAGTATCCCAACTATGTTCATAGTCAAGATACCAATCTCATATTTAATCTCATACTTCAAGCCATTAAGATATCTAGCAATTTCCTAAACATCCTCTTCAATGTGTATAGCTCTAATGTTTAATTTATAAAATTCTTTAGTATATTATTTCATATCGTGGATTTTTGTCTAAGGTTCTGCAACTGCTTGAAAATATTTAACTGGTAATCCTTAGGCATGAATTTATTTTTTATTTTTACCACCATTCTATCCGAGATTCTAATTTTGGACTTACCTTTTCTTTTCCTTTTTACCTGCACTTCATCCCACCATAGGGTTTGGTTTCCTTTCATCCTTATGACAAAAAAATTCACTTTATTTGCCTCGTTTACTTCTTCATAATCAAAATACTTGTCCATGGCATCTATCCAATCCATCAATTCATCAACATTTAAATTACCTTCATATATAAATACTTCCATCTTTGATCTGGTGCTCATTTTGGCTATCATATTTAGCATTTTCTCTTATGTTGATTCCCCTCCTTCTTCACTGGCATCTCTAAGAAATTTGCATTTCTACCAACCTTTCTTAAGTGTGCCTCATCTCCTGTTCTAAGGATGCATTCACTACAAGTTTCCATCTTCCTGCTCCTCTAACTACAAATCTCCTTACACTTGCTCCTCGAGCTACTCTTTTGTTACTTTCTGCCATGTTCAAGAACAAATATTTTATGATACCAAAATTTGATGTTGAATTGGCCATTACTGTTGCCACTAGAAAATTCCTTCATCCACCAATTTTTTCAATGTGCATTTTCAACTTTTCATTGTGTGTGGTGCTAGTTTAACAAGCAACAACCTTTAAATGATACAATTTTAGGGATGGATTCACCTATGGCCCAACGGTATTATGGGGCCTTCCAAGACTACCATGGGGCCCTCATTTAATGAGCGACCACCTTTGAATGACGTGATCGAGAGAATGGAAATATCTATAGCCCAATAGGATTATGATGCCTCTCATGACTGCCATGGGCCCCTCATTTAACAAGTGACCACCTTTAAATAAAATTATTATGGGAATGAGCAGATTTATGGCTCAACAAGATAATAGGGCCTCCCAGGATTGTCGTGGGCTAACAAGGGGTGACGGGAACATGGGAAACCACCTCATAACCACCAAGTTATGTGGACAACCCAGATCTATTGCAAGACCCCCTTGCTCATTCCATCAAACCACTCTTGTACCCCATGAAAAAATTTCCTAGTTTATTAGGACTCATAACAAAACCTCATATTGGATCCTCATATTAGTCAAGGTTGTCATTGATGTCAATATGACATTGTTTGTGATGGAAAATTCTTATGATCCGTGATGTTTTCCTAAGATTCCCATTGATCATACTGATCAAAGTTCTTATGAAGATTCCCATTGATCATATTGATGAAAGTTCTTATGAAGATTCCCATTGATCAAAATGCCTCAGTGATGAAAGTTCTTATGAAGATGACATACATGAATGAATACACTTGATGGTGACATATAATGACATGGTTGGAGACCACATGATGATATGGAGGACCATATGATGACATGGAGATGATATGGTGACATAGTTGAAGACATGATAATTGAGATCATATATAACACAACGCATATAATAAAACCCTATCAGAGAAACATCATATTGACGTTTTTATTATGTATGACCACCCAAAACCTCCGATCTCTGATATGCGATATCATATAACCTATGATTTTCTCTTACTTCCAATATGCGAACCCGAATTGATTTAAGTTAACGGTTAAATTATTAAAACACATCTGCCACTTTATTGGAACTTTTGAGATGACACCTCTGATGAGACCTAAGCTCTTATTTCCAATATGCAGACCTGATTTGATATAAGTTAATAATTTATTTATCAAATTGCATCTGCCACTTTATCAGAACTTTTGAAATGACACCTCCGATAAGACCTAATCTCTGAGTGTCGATATGGTTGCGAACCCGATTGCATTTATCATAACATTTTAATATAATATCACGCCTGTTGCGTTGAAACTTTTCTATATCACAAGTTTTGCACGTTGTGTCATGTTAAAGATTCTGATACCCAAACCTCTGATACCCATCCAAGTCATGTCAGCCTCCCTCCAAGGGTCACATCCCTTCATTTTCATAACACAATGTATATGAATAAAACCATAGAACTTCATTTCTATCATCTATCTCAGTCATCCATCACTAAGAGTAAGATACAGTTCACAACTCAAGAACTTTACAGTACCGAGGAACAAAAGCTTAAGGCCAAGAAGAAGAAGTAAATTTTGATTGGGTTATAAATCATATTGGAATTATTCGACAACTGAAGAAGCTATAGTGGAGGCTTGGACTTAACCATAGGCAACTACAGAACCTTAGACTCCTTCAGAGAACCTCAAAATCTTCCACAGAAGCTCGGATTCCCACACAATATTTTGGATAAGGCACAAGATCTTGTACTCAACATTCATACCTTGTTTTATACTTGGAGTTAAGACCCGGTGCAAAAGTTACAATAGTTTGATTGAACCTCGGTGGATCTTGGGTATTGCAGCCTCAGTGGAGCTTTGACCTATGGAGTGTATACACATTTAGGCCTCTACCCGTTGCAACCTTGCACTTGTGTGATGAATGTGAAGATTGGATGTTGAGACAGTGATGAACTTATAACTCTGAACAATGAAGTAAAAGTATGTAAGCAGTGAAGCATTTGAAGAAGCATTTGACAAAACATCTTGGAGCAATTTGTGAGCATATTGAAGCAATTTTTCCATCACCTTCAATTTTGCACTACAAATCATATTAAAACTCATGGTATGACCATTGTGGGACTATATAACACAAAGAGAGTCCTTCATTGATCCAATTTTTCCTTAGTAGTTCCCCTTTTAGTGCCTTACGTGATTAGTTAAGACGATTGTTTAGGAAAGTTTCCTCAAGATTAGCTTAAAATCTTCCACACTAACTTCCTCATCCTAATTTAGTTAAAATCACAATTCCACGTAGGATATTCTATGACTCAAAGGATTATTGGATGATTTTGTTCATAGACGTAGTCTCAACACTCATTGTGGATTTGATCCCATGGATTTTCTCTAGTTCACACACCCTTCTCTACATTTACTCTACTTATTTACATACCACCACACTACACAATTATTTGCATCAAAATTTTGGGTCCCTATCTTGGGATACATGGTTACTTCAAATGCATCTAGAATGGGTATGCAGCCAATACCTTTGGATAAGTTCAACACCACTTCCCAACTCCTTTACATAATTGTTGGTAGTTGGGTAGTTCTTTTGCCAAATTTGAAAACTAGATATTTAATTCAAGGTATGATAGGAAAATTCCCATTCCTCTTCACAATTTCCTCTCAAGTATTAAGATTTGTGTTGACTACTCCCTTATTTAGACTTTTAGCAATATATAAAATAAAATGCACATTACATCAAATAAAGTCTATCAAGATATCCATGCCAACCATCTCCAACATTATAAGTATTAATTACAATTAAAATACTTGGGTTTTTAAAAGGGAGTATTACACAATCTAATTAATGCAAGATGAAAAATGGCAGATGTGGAAATGCAATATGCAGGGTGGGTCGTACAATGAAGTTGCAGATGAGGTAACCTATAATTGCATTGTGTAGAATTTGAGTATGGAAGTGGATAAATATATATTTTGGATGTTGCAAAAGACAAAACAAAGGTTGTGGAAGTGAAGGATAAGAGTGGCTTGTTGAGGAAAAGCGATTTTTTGCATCCGACATCCTACAACCATCAAATCGGATAAGTGTTGATGTGTTGTGGGGTGGTGAATAATGCAGGGAGAGAGGATACATAGAATAGATATCCTGCATCTGACATTTTGCAAATGAAAAAAATGACAAACTATGGTATTCATAGGAGATGGAGTCTATTCTTCACCTTGAGATAGTTTTTGGCTAGAGAATTATGCCAAGCCACTAGTAGTGTTTTTGAAAAGAGGTTTTGATCCAAATTAGTCTCTACTCAATGAATGGCAGGACAATACCTTTCGGGTATTTAATCAAGAGGATAGCTTCCAACCAAGGTAGATGTTCTTTTTAAATAAGGCGAGATGAGGGAAAAGAGAAAATTTAACAAATATTACAACATTCACTAAGTGATTTAATACTTGTTATTGCAGAAAACGTAGAGGAATATATTCCTAAGGTTCTAGAATAAAAAACAAACTTCAATTGTATGAAATATTGAAAATTGTATGAAATTCAATTGTAAGAACAAATTGAT
>APFE031444370.1:0-64644 GCA_000404065.3 Pinus taeda
ATACCCTGTAAACTTGTAATTTAGTTAATCCTTCATA
The DNA here is from genome assembly GCA_000404065.3 of Pinus taeda. Classification (NCBI taxonomy): domain Eukaryota; kingdom Viridiplantae; phylum Streptophyta; class Pinopsida; order Pinales; family Pinaceae; genus Pinus; species Pinus taeda. Next base: position 38 of record APFE031444370.1, read on the forward strand.
TGTTAATCTTTAATATGTGCATCAGAACCATATAAACAGTAACCAGGAGCAGTAAAAACAAAACAGATAGTCACACACATGAACGCAAGATATAAGGTGGAAACCCAATGTGGGTGAAAACCACCTGCTGCAATCATCTCTATCTTTCTTTTAATAAGAAACTTCTTTTTACAATATTTTGTACCGGTGCAGACTTATACCAGTACACAAGCTTCTACCTGTAGAAGGCTACAACCTTCTCTCGTTCTCCAGCTTCTCCTGGAAGGGAGCTACAACCCCCTAGCTCTTGTACTAGCTGATGTACTAGTACGTAGGTGCTGACCTAGAGAAGGCTACAACCTTCTCTTTTCATCTAGGGACCACGTTTCATAAATTTTCAGACTGGATCCATCAATAACATCAATCAACCATCAAATATATCTGCATCAACCAATCTCCCTTGCACCAACTGAAACTGAATGAAACAATCACTTCTCTGAATGCTATAACCATAACACAGTAACAATAACAAGAACCCAAGCTAGAACCCAGAACACTGTAACAAAAATCAAAAGTAGCTAAAGCATATTTTTATGAGGAGTACGCTACTTCAAGTGACGAACTTGCATGCATACGCACTTGTATCAAGGCAAACCTGCATATATGCACTTTTGAAATGCCGAACTAGCGTGTATATGCGCCTTTGCTATAATGAACCTGCGTATAGATCTGTAAATCATGACTTTAACCTTTACAATTATTCAGACATCAGTTATACCCAGAACATCATATTTACAGATTACGACATGTGCCAATTATTTAGATAAAAGATAAAAACCACACAAAGATACTTCTCTTCAAGCCTTAAGATCTTGACCCATCAATAGAACTTATCCTTCATCACATGCTCAGGTTCATCCTTGATTCAGATCTAGCTGTGCACCGTAACCCAATCACCTGTATTCTAGATCTTGCTCTTCATTAGATATTCAATTCATGAGTGCCTTTGCCTAATGATCTTCTCCTCCTTTTATAGTCTTAGGCCTTACTCAATACCATGGTCCAAAACCTCTTAGAACCAATATCTTGGACCAAATATCTGGGGTCAACACATCGGACAAGATACCTTGGACCAATACCATGGTTCACAATACCATGGACCAAATACCATAGACCAAAACCATGTTTTCCATCATGTACATGCCTTTTCTTTTGTGAAAGTGCATGTGTACGCATACGCGTCTTTTGGTCTGCAAACACGTGTGTACACGTGGCTTGGTCAACGGGAACCTGCGTATACCTCTCTTTCTTCATTTTATGATCCTGAACTAAGATCTGTCATTTGAGTGAGTTGCCACCAAGGCTGTGTCATAACGCCAAATCTGAGTCATAATGTCAACATGCCATGGTATAAGGGAAGAACTCGTGGACCATAGCGAATGTGATATGTCGACAGCGACGTGCGATCTTAGCTGTTGGATCGAGAAAAGGGATCAATGGTCAGGATTTAATCGGCGGTTGGAAGATTAGTGATCCGCGATACAAAGGGTCGTTGCGACAATGATATGCCGATAGTGATATGCGATATTGACCATTCGATCAAGGAGCAGATCAACAGTCCAGATTTAATTGGTGATTGGTGATCAACGATCCCCGATGCCAGGGCGATTGCAATTGCGATAGCGATATGCCGATAAGGGTCGAACCCGATAAGGATTATAGACCCGATTTCATAAATTTTGAAATCCAGGAATTCAGGATTTCTATGTATTCCCGTGTATTGAGGTTTTTAGACCTCTCGCCTATGCGATTGCAATATGCCGATGAAAGGCGAACCCGATAGGGTTTATAGGGGCAATTTCATAGATTTTGAAGTCCAAGATTTTGCACCCGATAGTGGTTTTCCTATGTATTTTCGTTAGCAGCCCGAAATGCATTATTTCGTGGATTTCTCTCAAAAAGAAGCTGCTGGTTCATTTTCCATTGGGAAACAGTCATCATTCCTTGTGCCACGCTGTAGGTGGGCATTTCTGTAACAGGGATGCGTTTTGAAGCGCGAAGAGGCAGAGCCGGGAAGAAGAATGATTCCTGATGATCGAAGGGACAGAGGAATGGTTGTGGAAGCCGCGGAGTCAAAGGATGCCTTACAAAAACACAAAGAGCACGATTGACCAAAGGTTGGTAGCGCAGGCAGTTGAGGGAGTTTTTGGAGTCGCTTGGACGTCGAGTGAAAAACCAGAGAGAGTTGAAGGTTGCCGAGGATTGCTAGAGAGGTCGCCGGAAGGTTGGCGAGAGTTGCTTGGAGGTCGAGCGAACTACAGAGGCACGTAGAGGCCGAGAGAATCTTAGAGAGAGCCAGAGACAGAGCTAGAGAGCCAGAGCTAGAGCCAAGAGCCAGAACCAGAGCCAAGAGCCAAAGCCAGAGCCAGAGATAGAGAGCTCATAAAAAACTTCTAAGAGCCATGGAACCATAGTGAAGCCGCAGAACAACAAAGAGATCAAATGATCCAGCTGTTGTTGGTGTCTAGAGTGTGTTGAAGATAGAAGAAGGCATTCTAGAGACAGTTAATAGGATTTTGAGGGAGTTGGTGCAAGCTAGAGCAAGATGGCTCAGAGCGCTGATTAAAGGAGTCAAGTCCAGAGAAGCCTAGATTTGTTTGTAGAGTGAGGACATCCAGAAGGGCAAGATGGCATTCTAAACCCATAGGTTCATTGTAAACCAATGGAGTTGAGCATGGAGCTTTTAAAAGAACTTATACCATAATCCTAAAGAGCCTAGTTGAGTTGACTAGAGCTCAAGGAGACATAGCCCAAGAGTTTTGGTTGAACTCCATATTATATTGTTGTTATGTGTGATTGCTTGTTGCTGCATTGTATTTTCTGCGTTAATTGCTATTATATGTTTTATATCAGTTCAAGAAAATAAACTTAAAGCACATAAACAGTTTAAAACCAAACATAAGCATGCACCTATTTTCAAGAACTTTTTAATTTCGCAACTAGTTAATCATAAGGTCTTAGGAATATTTAAGCTTTGGAAGTGGGAGAGGTTCTTGTAAGCTTGACAAGAAACCTTTAGCGCCCCATTTTTAGATCATAGGTGGGGCGCTGTGAAGTGATAGTCCTAAGAAGGCTGAAATTGGGCAAGGTTTATTGAGAGGTTTTATCTCATGGATCGTACCTTACTATGGGAGCCCAAAGTACATAGTGGCAGGAGGAATCAGTGGGATTGATGCAGTCAAAGATCAAAGTGACAGAGGCTAGAGAAATCAGATACTGAAGAGCGCAGAGAAGGATTGACAACAGTGCAAAAAGGCAGAGTCAACCGAAGCGCAAAGTTTTCAGTTGACAGAGGCAATAGCAGTCAGAGACTTTGATGATAGATGCATCATACTGATTCAGGTTGGACGTTTTTTTTTTGTTTCTAGAGTTGCTGGAGCAACAACACTTGAGAGAAGTGTTGCATGCATAATGTTCCAAAGGTTCACGATTGGGATCAAGTTGAATTCCTTTCTTGTTGAGAGGGAGTGTTGAAAATAGCAACAAGAAATGATAAAAATAGAATCCAATATATTCCAATTTTAATTTGTCCTTGAATTAAAATTGTGAATTAAATTCGAATTTAGTCTCACCAGCTGCTTAGAATTAATTAATTAATTCGTTATGGATTAATTAGTTGTAGAAATTCAAGTTAGAAGTCTTTCTTGAGTCATGCAACAATTATCCCTTAAATTAAATTTACAGCCCAAAATAAACATGTAATTAATCAACTAATTAACATCAAGTTCAAACTATGAGTAACACTTACCTATGGTTGAAGTTTGCTTACTGTAACAAGGTTTTGGGGACGACTCTCCACCCAACCGTAGGCTCAATTACGCAAGGACTTGCTACAACTGGCCACCTCCAAGCCCTCAATCAACGTACTACTGCCAATGACTCCTCTGTCTTAGAACACTATTCTCCCAAGAGAATGAATGATAGAATCTTGGAATGATGGAATGCCTCCCATCCTCCTCACCATCTAATAAATAAAGCAAACATTGGAAGGGAAACCACATGCACACACTCCATATGTCTACATGCAACTTTATTGCTTTCTTGTTTAATTTCTTTTTGATAGCTTTACTGATTTTTTTACTGTTTTCTTGTTTTATTTCTATTTATTTTTATTTAGAGCTTTAGTATGGTTATTTATTATTTATTACTATTTTTATTTTTTATTATTATTATTTTGTTTTATTCATTGTTTATTATTTTTCTTGTATTTTTTTCATATTATTTATCATTATTATTATTATTTATTATTTATTATTAAGGATTTATTATTTATTATAAGGGAGGGACATTACATACTCCCCGCTTTAAAGGAACTTTGTCCTGAAGTTAAGTTGAATATTATTATTAGTATTATTTATTATATATTATTTTTATTATTTATTATTTATTTATTATTTTTGTTATTTATTTATTATTTTTGTTATTTATTACTTCATGTTGCCGACGCCCTCTGCTGAATTAGTATAACCAGCAGGCATCGAAAGTTTCACAACACCAAGGAAATCCCAAGGAATCTCTATCCTTTTTCCTACTTTCGGCACCAAGCATGAGCCTGACCTAGTCTGTATCCTAGTCCAAGGCTGGCCCCAAGGCCCGTGCCTGACTCAGACCTCATTTGCCCCAAGGCAGGCATCCGATATGGTACTCAATGACTCCGGGCATCTCACAAGGCTGACCCACTCCCTCCACAACTACTAAGGCGCATAACCCTAGGCATTGAAGTCCTTACACCCCCACCAAACTTCAGCATCCCAACCCAATAACAGGCACCTAGCCTAGAACATCAAGCACTTGGCCTCCTCAAGATGGTCCCATAGCCCTATAAGAGCTATCCATCAAGAGCTACACAAGACAGAGGAGTCACTGGCAGTAGTACGTTGATTGAGGACTCGGGGGTGGCCAGTTGTAGCAAGTCCTTGCACAATTGAGCCTACGGTTGGGTGGAGAGTCATCCCTAAAACCTTGTTGCAGTAAGCAGACTTCAACCATGGGTAAGTGCTACTCATAGTTTGAACTTGATGTTAATTAGTTGATTAATTACATGTTTATTTTGGGCTATTACATTAAGGATATTATCCCTTAATTAAGGATATAAGATTGAGTTATATTTGAGTTGTAATTAGTTAGCTTAGTTTACTAAGTTAAGTCCAGTTAAGTTAGTTCCAAACTGTTTGAGGAACTAATTGTGAGTTATTAGTTAGTTGATGCATGCATGCACTTAACTAGTGTACTCCAGATAACTGAAGATTCCCTCATCAGAAACTAATGCATTTCTATTATGAGAAAGACCCAGTTGAGCTAAATGTTAAGGACATGTTACTATCAACTGCATGTGTTTTCCTATAAAGGAAACTCATCCATGCAATCAAGGAAAGGTTCCTTGAGGATTACACAGTTTTGACAGTGTGTTAGAGCAGTGTTACACTTGGTGAAGGAGATCATCCCATAGGTAACTGCACAAGGAAATAGGAGCTTGGAGGGCAGAGGAGAAGGCTTGTGAGAAGCTTTGATTGCCGAGCATCTAGGAGGATTGTACTGAGAGTTGGCTAGCTGTGTGAGCTAAGGATTTGTATAATTCTGATGTATTTCTACCTTGTATGATAATACAAATAGTGAGGTTTTTAGCTAAGGCTTTCCCCTGAGTATTTTCTGTGTTTCATGTGTATTGATTCTTCTTCTTCTGGTTATATGTGTTCAGCTCTGATTCAACTCAATCTTTAAGCTTCTGCAAGTTTGATAGTAGAAGTAGATTATAGTTTTTTTCTTTGGTATATTGCATTATCGAGTTAATCTACAGGCAAATTTTATAAATAGATCTCAGAGGTAGATTTGTAGAGAATTTGTAGGAAATTCTACACAGATCCCATATGAAACTGGTATCTAGTTAATGGGGGTCTAAAGAATCAAATAACATAGAGTAGACAGGGTGAATAAAAACACAAAAAGTTAAGGATTTGCAACCAAAGATGTCTATAGAAAACATAAGATATTTGAAACCCCATAAATGACACCCTTTTTAGTATTATTTTTAGTGAGTGGGTTTGAACCCGTGCCTAGCCAAAGTTGGTAGTAATTACATATGTTATTAAAGATACTAAATTATTTTTCCTCAAATATAACCATGAACACTGAGAAACATACCTTTGTGACGCACACATAGCTAATTGACCACTATGATTACATTAAGTTTGAATTTCTCCTAGATTTCCTTTAATACCCTTTAACTCTGTGAAGCCCCTAGGAAATAGATCTTCATACTCTCGCAGAAAGGCTTCAATTTATGTCATACTTTGGTCATTACAATAATCTCCAATGTATGTGATTTGAGGTTTTGTATCAGACCCAATATTCACCTTCCATAGCTTCACAAGTTGGTGATAAGGCACATGGTGTTTTTCATCATCAGTTCGCTTGGATCTTGGGAAATTAGACTTATCTTCCACATGAATGAAAATAAATTGGCAGTTATGGTTCTGCGTTCGGTCATTCCGTAGTGAATCGGTTCCTTTTTTTGTAGTGAATTGGTTACTTTTGGACTGCTGACAGACACACAAAAGTGACAAAGTTTCTCCACTCTCCCATTCCCTCCTTTCGCCCAAAGCATAAGACAAGTAATCAATGTTGATCCTCTAGTCTAATTAGGTCGTTTTGTATCCACATCCATTGGGCCTACGCATCTCTTCCAGATGGAGATAGAATGTCATTTTTCCTTGTTCCAACGTTTGTTGAATGTGCGCCATTAGGTTATGGGGCATTGGCCCTAGTTCGTAGGACCTGACTACAAGCTTTGGAATGGGCTCTACTGTGACTCAGACGAACAAAGTGGTAAGAAAACCAAGAGGGAAAATGAGACAAGCGACACTTGTAGTCCATGCAAGTATTGTATTGTGTTATAGTGTTAGTTACCATTAAAATTTAATTAGAAACTTTTGAACAACTGTTGATTCCACTAACATTTTTAAACTATTTCCTTTCATGTTTCTATATTAAGAACTAATAGTTGTTTAAGGTGAATTTTACTTCGTAATAATCCCAAAATCCCAAACCACCAAATTGAACTAAAAGGTAATCCAAATGGCATTGATATTCATAAAGGTGCAAGCTTTCACACTCTCCTTACATGAATTTACATGGTAATTTTCTATGCATCCTAACTACCTAATACTTCTTTACTCGGAAGCGATGCACATTTCCCTATATATGTCACAAGATGATGTAATCAAGATCCCTTCCCCTGAGTTTATGTAGATTGTTGATTCCCTAAATATTCGGAAATCAAATGGACATGATGGACATGAACGTGCATCTTTGTTTGATTCCTAAATATTCGAAGAATCAACAATCGACATAAAGATACCCAATCCCTTCCAGATATGCTTTCGCCATCAAAATTCTTTGCAACAATAGATGATGGGATGAGGGCGATGCACATTTAACTTATTCCGTTTACATATGCTTCGCAATTCGCAAGTTAGAAGTCTTTTTTACAATTATTTCAATTTATGTGAGGTATGGCTTCAACACATGTCGAATTTGTGTCTTTGTTCAACCTTTCCATCTCTTTCCTTGTGGTTTCTTGGAAAGTCATTTTGGCAGCCTCGTTTCTTAATTCAAATTATTTCAATGCACCATGAATTTTTGGAACCCTACCACCATTCACCACGACGTTAGGGTATGGATCATCAATTAATGTTGCATCTTCAAATTTAGTTCTTCAATTAAGAGGCAACCTGAACGTTAAAAATCACACTATTAGGCAATCTAGAACTACCAAAAACGTGTAACTCACATACTTGTTTATTTTTCCTTTCACATGGCTCATCAATTAATGTTGCAACTTCAAATTTAATTCTTCAGTTAAGAAGCAATTTGAATGTTAAAAGTCACACTAATAGGCAATATAGAGCATAAAAATATAAATAATTATTTATCAATAAAATTTTAATATTATATATATAGTATATATATATATATATATATATATTACTTGGAATGAAAGCATGGGAAGAGTGGTTTGCAGTGATAAAATGCCTTAAAATGTGGTCTTGCCCAGGGAACCAAAGAGCCCAAGGGAACCAAAGAGAGTCGAACTTCTGATGCAACAAACTAGCAACAATATCAAAGAATTTTACATTTGATTCTAGAACACTTATATCAAAGAACTTTACATCATATGTGTAGAACACTTGACCTAATTCTTGGGGCTAAAATTAATATTAAATTTGTTTTAGATCCAACTTAGATCTACCAAACACCAAAAGAGATTCAAATCTAGATAAATAAATAAAAATAAAAATTAATTATTATTATTATAATTATAAGTAATAATTAAGTAGCATAAATCCATCTTAACTCTGGATATATCAAGCACCTAGAGAGATTAAATCTGTTAAGATGCATTTCTTTTAGAGTGAAAGTATATTTTATCTCTGTGTGTGCAGGCATAGCAAATCCAATATTAAGATATATTAAGCTTATGAATATATAAATGTATTCATCACTTAAAACATTTAAATTTTACAAAATACATAATTCAAATTTATTATTAAAAAAATTACCTATTTTTAAACAAAAATAATATATATGTAAAAACAAAGTTTACAGATGCCCGACAAGTTCACATGTTAAAAGTCATTTTTTGTTGGAATCCGGCTATTTGTTTACAAAGAATCTGATTTATAAGTGTTTTTGAATTGTTTAATTAAAAAATAATTTCATCACCAAAAAAAAAATCCTAGGAAACCCAAAATCTTGAAATTGATATAAACCCAAATTCTAAACCTCTACAATTAATTTACAAAATCATACAAAAATTTCTATTATTTTCTAAACAAAACTTATAATTTCTTTGAATAATCTGCAATAAAAAAATATAAAATCGAATATTAGACTATACTCTTAGAGCGTACAATGCATTTAATTAATCGCAGTTGGGTATTTATGGTTAGCCATGAGGTATTAGGTACGACGTGTTAAAGACGGTCGTGAGAAGAAAAGTCTCTCTACGGAGGGGTGCTTTTTCTCTTTCTTAGTAACAGGGTACACTTAAAATTTGGCGTCTTATGCTATCAGGTTTTAAATGAATAGCGGTTATATATGTTTATTATTCGATTCTGTTAAGGCCGAAATCGAATGGTGGGTATATACAGCTGCTCTTCATTTAAAGCTCGATAACATGGGATTTATTAGCTGCTCTAAAATTTGATCAAACTCAATTGTATTTTGGTGTGGGAAAATGAAAGCCAACCTGCTTTCGGTATGATATTAATAGTAGAGAGTAAGGGAAAAGAGGAATTGTCTGCGCAGTGAAAAGTGGTGATAGGTAAAAAAAATAATCAAAAATTCTTGTAGAGGTAGTGTTTGAAATGGTTTTGATTGTGGAAATGGATTTAGGGCTATCAAAAACCCTCTAAAGCATCTAAAATTTTGAATTTTGACATTTTTTATTTGAATTTACAAAAATCTCTGCCAAATTTTTAAAAACGTCTAACACACCTAAAATTATGAATTTTGACATTTTTTAACCTAAATTTACAAAAATTTCTTCCAAATTTTTTCAAAATATAATTAAAATTTCCAGAACTTCCGGTACACAAAAACATAATTTTTAGCCCACGGTTTAGTATAAAGTCATGGGAAAATAATGAAAATATTGGCTCTGACAAAAGAAAATATGCCATAATCAATTTTTACTTTTTATGACTAAATATTTTTCATTCGTGTGAGCAATCTCTCTCCGGACCTTTCATCATTTATTACCTGCAATGCCATGCAATTCTACGAAAATGTACAATTATGGAGGATGCCCCACCGCACCCACTACCACCATTGAATCCTTTATTTATTTATTGAATGGTAACATGAGCTTTCAACTTGATAATTGCTGGCATCAAACTGACATGAAATAGTTCCGGAACACCGCATTTTATTCTGCATTCTAATCTTCATCCGCCAATTTGACTAGAATAGAGTGGTGTAGTATCTGTCAGCAGCTACTGGTAGTGAGTTTCTGATTTCAAGGGATGCAAAGCCCGCAGAGTTCCCGTTGGGACTGCGAATGGTGTTCGGAATTCTTAATTCCGTGAACGATTTGGCAATGAGGAAGGATGGAACCTTCAACCGGAGGATCATGAATTGCATCGAGTACAAGTCCCCCGCAAACAGCACGCCCACCCGCGGGGTTTATACAAAGGATGTCGTCATCGATGCCCAGACGGGAGTGCACGTTCGTCTCTTCGTTCCCGTTGAGGCGACGGAGGAGGAGCCGTTGCCCGTTGTCTTTTACTTCCATGGCGGAGGGTTTGTTGCCTTGTCTTCTGATTTTGTGTTCTACGACATTTTTTGCAGGCGATTGGCCAGGAGACGCAGAGTGTTAGTGATCTCAGTGGATTACAGGCGATCTCCCGAGCACCGTTTTCCTATTCCATACGACGATTGTGTGGGGGCCATCACGTGGTTCAGCTCCGGCAACGGTAAGCCCCATTTGCCCGCCCATGCGGATTTCTCTCGTTGTTTTCTCATGGGCGATAGCGCAGGTGCAAACATTGTTCACCATGTGGGCTGCAGGGTCGCGGCGGCGGGGGAAGAGACGATGAGGGGTGTGAGGATTGTGGGTCATGTTTTGTTGCAGCCATTCTTTGGCGGAGAAAAGAGGATGCCGTCGGAGTTGAGGCTTGTTGGAGCTCCCGTCGTGAATATGGAGAAGTCCGATTGGCATTGGAAGGCGTTTCTGCCCGTGGGCGCTGACAGGGACCATCCCGCCGCCAACGTGTTCGGGCCGAATGCCCCTGATATCTCCGCCCTGCCTCTCCCTCCTACATTGGTGGTGGTGGGGGCCCATGATCCGCTGCAGGATTGGCAGCTCGGATATGTTGAGCATCTGAGAAACATGAAGAAGGACGTAGAGCTTCTGTTCTACGAAGAGGGTGTTTATGCTTTTCATATATTTTACAACATCAATGTCTCCTCCAAACTCATCTCTGACCTCCATTCTTTCATGACAAATGCTCTCACAGATGAACGCTCGCTCTAGTTCAAGGATCAAACCTTATGGTTTGAAGTGTCAAAAGGCATAGTGGGTTTATACTACTTTAATGCATCATTCCAAAATTGTGTAGGATCCAACCTTATGGTTTTAAGTGTCAAAAGGGATAGTGGGTTTATGCTACTTTAATGCATCATTTCAAAATGTGTAGGATCCAACCTTATGGTTTTAAGTGTCAAAAGGGATAGTGGGTTTATGCTACTTTAATGCATCATTTCAAAATTGTGTATCTTTTATCTTAAAGTAATGAAAAATTTGTTATTGGTTATAATTTGTTAGTGTAATTATTATTTTATAGTGGGTTTATGTTACTTTAATGTATCATTTCAAAATTGTGTATTTTTTTTATTGGAAAATTTGTTAATTTTTGTTATTTTTTAATTTGTTAGTGTAATTATTACTTTATTATTTTGGTCTTTATTTATTTATTCCCTACTAAAATAAAAACAAATTCAAAACCAATGCCCACCTGACCTCAAAAGGGTTATCTAGTAACCAAAAACCCAACTGCAACTTGCAACTAGAAAGAATAAAAGATCTAATGCAAAGATTGGGCAAGCCAAAAGAAAGATTGCTCTTAGTGATAAAAGACAAAGTCTAACCCTTAGGCTTCTCAAGATCCAATGCAACCCCTTGATGATTAGGAAAATTAAAAAATAACAATTTTAATTAATTATGCTGGGCAAAAATGTTCCCTTTAATTTGACCATTCAAATAGTAACAAATAGATCCTATGCTCTGCCGAGTAGTTAGCTATAAAGCTTTCTCACTAAAACTAAAGCGTTTTCACTAAAATAAAAATCTGACCTCATATCCCAGTCATAGTCGTTAGCTATAAAGCTTTCTCACTAAAACTAAAGCTTTTTCACTAAAATAAAAATCTGACCTCAATCTCCAGTCATATTGGGTAGAGCTAAATAGAAAATAGCTCTCTCTAAAATAAGAATCTGACCTCATCTCCAGTTAGATTGGGTAGATGTAAATAGAAAAAAAAAAAAAGAAAAACCTTTCTAACGATTCTGATGTGTGACACCAGAAATGCTGGAAAAACTTGCCGAAGTGTACACTTCCTATACGCTGCCATATAAATAACTGCCTCAGAAATGATTTGTGATCATTTCTAGGAAAAATTATTTTCGTATCATGATTTTCATGACATAAATGCAATGATTTCAGTTACCATTACAATGATTTCAGTTTCAGAAACCATTACTTTGGAAAGGCGTTAATGCAATGATTTCAGTTTCAAAAACAATTGCTTCTCATTCCGGAAAGGATGAAAAACTATCCATAAGCCAGGTTCCAATCGGTGCAAAATAGGTACAGACCCGGCATTGCAGAGCAAGTTGAGGATCTGTACGCGGAGATCCAACAGAAGCATGTAGGGAAAGGCAGACTTTTGGTTAATTTGATATTCCAGCTTAAAATACATGCAAATGTACACACATTCTGCAAATTATTACCCAACCCCATTTCGAATGGTGTTTCCAATTTTTTTTTAAGATCGATAGTTTCCAATTTTATTTTTTTAAGAAGCAAAGTTAGATGATTGAGATTTATTTAAAAATTCCTAAAGATTTTAAATATATTTAATTTCTATAGTGAGAACACTTGTGGGATTACTGTAAATTGATTCTAAACATCAAAATTTTAGAGGTCAGAGTTAGTGATGGGACTTGCTTTTATATTGATTGTATCCCTTTCCCCTATGGGCCTATGGGTGAAGCCTCCAGAAATTTAAACACGGGTGAGACTACTGCAAATCAATTCCAAACACCAAAACTCCTGACGCAGGAGTTAATGATGGGAGAATTTATTGTGATTTATTGGTCAAACTGGTAGTAGTGACAATAGTTATTATTAGTGGTTATTCTGGAATATTAGCTGACTCATCATTGAATTATTCAAACAAACCTATTAAAGAGACAGATTTTCAATCCTGCCAGATGCCTGAGCAATGAATCTAACTTCTTACATCCAAAAAAACAAAAACAATTTTATAATATACGCTAAACCTAATTCTGTTTTGATTATTATATTTTTTAATTAATAATAATAATCTATTATAAAATTATAATTTAATTATTTTTTTAATGATTTTATATATAATTATGTAAAATATAATATAATATAGTATTTTTATTCCTATTATATTTAGGACCGTCTAAATTTATATAGCTACCCTAAATTTTAATTTAAAATCTTAACTCAAAATGCTCTCATTTCTGCAATAAAACACTGGCATTAATTTGCTGTTATTTGAAATCCTAGCTCAAAATGCTAAATGTGTTCATTCTTTCTGCAGTGTAACATGCCTATATTTGATTGTGAATTTGGTTGTTTGAAACGTTTGTAAATTCCTTAATGCCGCCCTTGTTTGAAACGTTTGTTCTTCTATATGACCTTCATATATTTGGCATTTCTTTGCACATAATCCGGAAGAAATAGAGATTACTACGTTTGGATAGCTACGGATATCTTTCAAGTAATTTCCAGTTAGTTTTATTGTATCATGAAAACTGATTGAACATACTCTGATTTATCAACAGGTAGGAAAATGGGATTCTTGTTCAATTCAAATATTCTTCCCTGAAATTTTTAAACATGTTTATGGTGGTAAAATGTAAGAGTATCCAATGCCATTTTTAAGGTTCTTGGAAAAGTTGGGGTTATGTGGTTAATATCTTGACATACTTTGCAAGAAGTCATTGGGATTCCCTACTATAGTACTTCACTCATTGTGATGTAGATTTAGGTGATCTATTTAAGATTTCACATTTATGAGTAATGGTGACAATGGGCATGACAAGGTCAAGCAACTTCACACAAAAATAGAGCAGTAACTTTTGTAGAAAATAGGTATTTAATAAGTATATTTGTCAAGTTCTTTCAATTTGTGTTCACTTTATCATGTTTGCAATTGATAAAGAGTTTTCTCTATATTGCAAATGTTAAGCTAGTCATGTTTCATGTAGATCTTCCATATACATCTCCAGATATAAAAAAGAGAATTGAAACACTTGATGATCTGATATCATTAGGTCGAGACGATTTGGTATTGTGTACAAATTGGTGATGGATGACAATAGTGCATTTGCCGTGATAAGATTAGATCACTTGTTTGAAAGTGAGCTTCAGATTTTAGGAATCACCAAACTTAGACCTTGTGAATTTGCGAGTCAACCAAACTTCTTATCTATGACTACTTGCCTCTAGGAAGGTTAGACGTGTCAGTGCATGGTTAGTATATTCACTTCACAAAGCTAATTTATGGAATTTAACTTCTCATGGAATCCTTTAAGATGACTCTAGTTCTGATTTTAATGTTTGTTACAATATTTTCAAAATTGTCCGAACTATAGAGAACCAGACTTAACTTGAGTGAAAATAATAGTTGGAGCAAATTGAGGTATGGCTTATTTGCACCATGATTGTTGATCCATACACTATTGTGGATATCCCAATGGACGAGTGAAAATAATAGTTGGAGCAAATTGAGGTATGGCTTATTTTCACCATGATTGTTGATCCATACACTGTTGTGGATATCCCAATGGACAATTCAACAGATCTATTAAAATATATTAGAAAATCCAAGATTTATACTATAAGGAATAATTTTCTACCTCGATTTCATGTTTGTTAATTACTATTTATTACATATGCATGCAAATTATAACTATGCAAAAATTAGAGAAAAATAGAACAACCACTCACAAACCACAATAACACAAGATATGACCTAAGAAAACCTTTCAAGAGAAAATCCAATTGGAAGGTAAAGTTGCTCCACTCTCTCTTTCTCTGAATGTAAATGGATGCAAGTGGAAATGAGTGAGACCTATGTATATCCCATGGGCTACTATGGTTTATAAACTCTCTTTGTTTCCTCTTTCTCTCTATCTAATTTCATATACTATTTTTATCTATGAAACAAAATGCACTCGAATAGAATGGAACCATGTTTCCTCTTAGTGCCTCGATTATAACATAGCCCGATAACCTACAAGTGGTTAAGTTTGACTACTTCAACTCTTAAATAGAGATACTATATGGACTTTTCTAGAGTATTTTTCATCATGATATCATAGCTAGTCATTTTTCCGTGAATAATTGGAGTTGACATGCCATCCTCTTGAATCATGGTAGTCAAAATAGGAAGGTCAACTTCTAGGTGGCATATCTTTTGCATACAAACTTCGATTGAGTCGATTCTTACGATGTTGGAAAGGTATTTGTGTGTAAAATAGATCTTGGGCATGCACACTTTGGCGAAAAATATTTACTCCTAAAACCCACCATTTAATACTTGAAATTGCTTCTAGAAGGTTTCAAACCCAAATTCACCAAACTAGGACCTGCTAGTAAAAATGGTTATGTGAGCCAATTCCTCCACTTTTTCCCTCTAAAAGCATCAAAATGGATGAAAAATAATATATTGATCCAATTTAAATTATACCTCCCCATCTTGGTAGGCTTCTGATCCCTAAAATATTGTACTAAATGAGGTGAGAAAATTTTCCCACCGCCTTCTTTTAGGTCAATCTTTTGACAAAATTGTATCATTTGTGAACTCTTCTTAAGCATCTGGTGCGAAATCCTCTACAAAAGGTAGACCTATTCCTCTTCCTAATCTAACATTAAAGGCCCATAGAGATTCATATTCTCTACATTCACCACTAAGTAAATGTTCATATATGAGGGTAGAATGAGTCTCTAGGCACTATCTCCCACATTCTCTAGTATCTCAAAGTGGCCATATCATAGAGCCTTGAATTTCTTGCAGGGACTCTCTAGCCTTTGTGACAAACATTTTTATTATCCTTCTTGTAAATGTCACTATGAATTGTAATTCATATAAATAATGTGGAAATATAAATAATGACTGGTTTGAGGAGTGGACATAGATTCAAAAGTTTGAGGAGGAGGAGTTGCATATGTTGAGTGTGAACCCAAGCCACTGCATTTATTTTACCACCTATATCTCTGATGAATTGATGATCTTATTGGTGCAAACATTGAAGTGGGTATAGGTTCCCTGAGTGAAGGATGAGGTCATACAATCTCTGTTCTCATGGAGTGTGTTGGTTTGGTATACACATAAGAGAAGGGATGTGAAGTGAAGTGGCCTAGTGGGTGATAGTATGCAGGTACGCTAAGTTATGCAGGAGGGTATGTGTGGACATAAAACATGGTAACAAATCAAAATAGTTCACAGAAGGAAGAACAACGAATGTTGAGCGCAAAGGAATGCAAAGCACATGAATGGTACTAGAAGAGGATCTACAAGGGAGAAATGATGTTTTTCTAGCTTGTGCTCTATTAGGACAATGTTCCTAGTGTTTTGCTAAGGTCAATGGTGTGTGCCTATGAATTGTTTGACCTGTGAAAGTTCAATGGACAAGTTGAATCTCTCATTGTTTGCCATACGGATGATAAACCACTAGGGTTCTTGTTAGAAGGTTGATAAACCACTTGACAAGCTTAGACACTTAGGTGCTTGTTGAAAAGGAGTTGATAAACCACTAAGTTATTTCCTTGGGGTTGATAAACCACTTATTTGCTTTCTCAAGTAAGCTTATAAACCACTTGGATAGTGGGCTCTTGACTCATGTAGTGCTTACATAGTGAAGCCAGCTAATAAACCACCCATGTAGTGTATTCATTCTCCTAAAACTGAATTGTACTTCATTGAGCCTTGGGTGAATCCCTATGAGTGATTTATATTGCGATATAGGGTCACTATGGTGCTTATTGTTGGAGGAAGTTGATAACCACCTAGAAAGTGAACTCCTTTCCTTGGTTATTTGTTGACTTGTATTAGTGTGAATTTCCGTGAGGGTTATGTTGTAGCGGTTACAACCACCCTCCAAAATTTTGCCTTAGCCTCGTTTTGGAGCTTCCCTTCCAACCTTCACAACAGCTTGCCTTGCTTCGTCAAGTTCACAAGCTTCAGTGTATTTCTTGCCCAAAGGCAGCGATTCGGTCACAGCTTGATCCATTCCCCTCATAGACTGTTCATCCGGAATTGGTCCAGTTGCAGGCTGAGTAGCTTTCCCTTGAAAATTGCGCATCTCTGGAGGGCAACCAACCTTCCCTCAAGAAATTGTGCAATCCTCTCTCGCAGCCTGCTGGGCTCTAGGATTGCACAAGCCTGCGCGCTAACAGTCCAGTAGGATTTGCGCAAATTTCCCCAACAAGGCTGCTCAGTGCAAAATTTGCGCAAATCTAGGCAACAGTTAGCTGTTCTGCCCAGAAATTGCTCAAATCTCCAAAGCAGCTAGTCCAGTTCCCAACCACAAATTGCGCAAATATCCTAAGCATCCAACCCAACTAACAACTAGAAATGCACATTTTTCTCTAGCAGTCGAGTAGTGTCTTGCATGTGCAGCGGAGTTGACTGGTTCCCTCGGGGAGTGAGCAAAATAGACTTGCATGCATGGGTTGTTTCTCCCAAGGCAGAATGCAAAGACATCCCTTGTTTCATGGATCTATGTTTAGCAGTTGGAGGTTACATGCAAGGAGCAATTTCAAAACCTCACACAAAGTGTCGCTTCCCCTAGATTCGTGGCATGCACGTCATAACCTCGATGTTATCAAAACTCATCAACCAAACGCTACAGAGCTCATTCCTCACATCAACCTTGCATCTCTAACATCCCACATCACATCTAGGAGTAGTCGACACATTCATCTCAGTTGTTTTCAAGTAAGTCCACTTCCCATGCCTTGTGCTGCATTTCTGTCACTTTTTGTGTTTTCACTTGTGGGAGTATTGTTTGCTTGATTTCTTTGAACACTTGCTGTCGTTTACATATATATTATCTTGTACTAGCTCTGTTTCAGTTTTCATTGCTATCTCACTGCTGTCGCATGCATGAAACTATTTTGCACAAACGTTTGCTCAACCGGCGAACTGCCTCACCCACATGCATGTTTATATGTTTGTTGAATCTTTCATTCATTTTTTGCATGCACTATCGATCACTTTTTCTATCACTTAGTGTCGCCATGCATTTACTGTCTTAGTTGCTTGTCAGCGAGTCGAGCCAACCTTGGCCCGGACTCTGCCTTCACCAAGGCTGCATTGTGCAATCTGGGGAAAAAAAGGCTCACCTTCCTCTGCAGATTTGCCCATTCCTGATCAGCACTGGCCTCCAGGATTTTTTTGTGCATTTTTGGAGAACAGTCACTGCTCGGCCCAAGAAATTGCGCAAATCTATCCCTAAGCCAGCAGTCCTTCCCAGCTGGAATTGCACAATCCCAACAGTGAGCAGAGAGAGCATTGTGTAGTTCGAGCAGTTAGCCAGTCTTCCAACAGGGTAGACTGTGCCTTGTGCAGTCTTGGCAGTCGGTTTCCCGACCTCCCGGCCAAAATTACGCAACCTTCATGGTCATGCACCCAGGTATGTTGCAAGTCAGTTCTCATGTTCATTTTGATTTTCGACTAACAAATTGCTTGCCATGAGTGTTTCCATGTTTCCAGGTAAGGTGTTCATTTGCCTCTCAGCAGTATAGATACAATGGTTCAAAGAGAGCAGAGACAAAGACACCGTCCAAAGCACACTTGGGGATGAAGTCGATCAAGTGCCCATGGACTTGCCTACCCATAAAGACATCAAGTTGTTTGTAGGCAAGGACATCAAGATATGATAGCAACAACATCACAACGAACACCATCATGAATAGTAGCTGAAGACAACATACCAAATGCAACGAATGTAAGAGGAGGGTTGTTGACAACACGGAGGCGGAACAAGATTGCAAGATCAAGCAAGTCCATTGATGATGAAAACAACTTTGGAGACTCCGGCTATGAAGTGATGACGTGACATGAAAATCATGCAAAGGCAGAAGATGGAACAAAGAAGGAATTGTATGTGCTGAAGCAACAACTTAGGAAGAACATGAAGTTGCATAGACAAACGAATGAGTTGCACTAGGAATAGGAACAACAGTGGATGCAACATGCACTCACGGATGAAACTACACCCGTACAAGTTAAGGACCCATCCCAGCAGCTAACACAGAGTAGACATGGTGAGCAATGTTGTTGATTGCCTGCAAGGGATTTAGCAGCGTGTATGTCGTTGAACGCACACATGCAATCCAACCCATTCAACACACTCACCAAGGCGAAGACAATAAGCAAGTCCAACTGGGGCTGAATATGTACTTCGGCAAGTCAATGTGCATGACCACCAGCACACATTTGAAGATCAACACAAACACTATGCATCAGTGTGTTTTCGGTTCAACCGTACCCAAGAAGACCATGCACATGTTAGTAGACGAGTTGGATGAAGGGGCTGAACCAGTGCACCGGTTGCAATGGAGGCAAGAGTTCGCTTCAGCAAGATGTCACCACGAGGTTCTTGCACACCATCATGGACGACTAAGCTTGGCATCATCTCACTACCTTCACCATAACAAGTATGTCAAAGAGTTAGTCTTGTCACATCGAACTAAGTGTCAGTGATGTCTTTCAAAGCTTACTTAAGCCATGTTGTCTCACATGAGTACATGTGAATTGTAATGTTGAGTTATGTCAAGTGTAAGTCAAGTGTCAATGGATGGATGTAACAATCATAGAGTAGGTGAAGAGTCACGAGAGTAGTTGAATTGTCACAAAGAGGAATGTCAAGGGTCACCCCACTCTTTGCTATAAATAGTCCCTCATAACTCATTGTAGAGGCTTTTGGTCAACCAAGCTTCTATTAAGACTATCTTGAAGAAAGCTTGGACAATATTGTAACGCGCCTTGGCTTCTCCACTGCATAGAGCTAGTATATTTCTTTGGAGGAGCAAGTGGATGTCGTTGTAACGTTTCACTGATGGGGCTAGCAGGTTTACATGGATGTATTGTATGATTGGAACTTAAACTTTACATAATAAGAGCCAACATATTTTCATGCATATGTTGTTATTTTAGTTGGACTTCTTCAGTTTCCTTAATGATATATGTTGTTTAACTTACGTATTTGTGTATGCACTAATTCACATGGAATTACATGAATCTTGTTGCAAATGTGTTGTATATGCTGTAAATGTTGTCACTGTCCATGTAGACTGCTCTGCTGGATGTTAAACAAACCTTTCAAATGAACCTCGCTATAACAACCGTTGCACTCGTTCAGACCGATCCATGAGTGTTGTACGTGTTATCTTACCTTGTATTTTGTGACTACCACATCTGAGTGCACTGCTCCGGCGGAAGCTGTGTATGTCCTTTTGTGTTGTGTGTTCCTAGCCGAGTTGGGACTGATCCTTTTCAACCTGGAACTCACATTCGCCCTTATCTCCCCCCTTATGTGTTAGAACCTCTCATACACCTTCCTAGACTCACTGCAGCAGTCACACCCTTACTATTGACAGAGTTATCTTACTTGCCTCTATACGGCATCATGGTCAAGGCATTACCTTACAACCCATTGTTGGGACTCCTACACCAAATGGTTTGAGGTCTAATTGAGAATTTTTACTGGGGAGATCCCCTTGACATGTTGGTGGGTCCAACACCGTCAACATTTCTGATGCTAAAAGGAGGGCTTGATGACAAGTTGTGTCCTCTCATCTTGTTTTGAATCTTTTCATATCTTTCATGGAGTTTTGCACTCTTCTTCCCCCGAGGTGTTTTTCGAATCGTGAAGATGTCTCCATCTCAGGGAATATTTTCGATCTCTTCTTCACTCACACATATGATGGTGAAGGTGAAGTGGCATGGCCTAAGCACTTACATAACTTTCTTTCCATGATCCATGAGGAAGATGAGTTTTCTGACAAACAGGTCAGTTTGCTCCTTGCATACACACTTCGTGAATCTCCATTTCGTTGGATGCTTAGCTTATCGGCTGACACCGTGCACTCATTTGAGCACTTATGTGATCTTATTGAAGACATGTTCTATCATTTTGATCCAGACCATATTAACCGAAAACTGTCACATAAACGAAGGGCTCTGCATGAATCCATTATTGATTTTTGGCAGCGCTTCCATGACTTGCAGTTTCAAGCTCCGAGGAGCCAGATGAAAATTTCTAATATTTGAGACCAGTTCGAGTACTACCTTAAGATATCTTCCTATCCTAAGAGAAAGTTTGAGATCAAGCCTCGCTCAACATTCTTCGTTGATGGAGCTGTGCAATCTCATGTGGAAGCGGGCATTGTCTCAATTGACTGTCCATTTTCCTCTTATTCAATAGCTCCACCATTGCCCAATGGTGTTGAGGATCATGCTCACACACCTATTCATCCTTCACACCCTTCAACATCACTTCACTCAGTTTTCGCGTAGATTTGTTTGTGAGTCCTTCGAGTCCCCATATGCATTCTTTTTTACGACCTTTGTCTTCGCACCCGAGTGTTCCTTCATATGATGTTGTATTGTGTTTGTCTATTCCGGACTCTTCACTTATTGTGAACGAGGAACAACCCACTGACGGAGTTGGTGTTGCAAAACCAACATGTGATGTCATTCATGAAGAGTATGAGTGGG
Source organism: Pinus taeda (assembly GCA_000404065.3). Lineage (NCBI taxonomy): Eukaryota > Viridiplantae > Streptophyta > Pinopsida > Pinales > Pinaceae > Pinus > Pinus taeda. Next base: position 21,616 of record APFE031444370.1, read on the forward strand.
AGTTTGAGCATCAACACTCAGTGAAGGATGACTCCCTTCCGTCCTAGCCCCCTCCGTTATTTCCTAACATCGTTGGTGAACCTGCCATCCATGATTTCACATATGTATCTTCATCCACGGATGCACCCATTGTTGATCTCTCACAGGACACACTGTATGTTAGCCCATGATCCAACAACGGAGAGGACCAATCAATCACTGGAAATCCACTTGATCTTTCATCTTCTTTTTTTCTGGAAATGTAGAGGGTGAACATCCTTCCTCCTCATCTACCCCTTTGTGTGATTCATCAAACCATGAGGATGTCGACCAACATCTTGAATATTCTGATCTTGGTTGTCATGATCTATTCACTTCATCATCCGATCACGATGTTGATTCAGTCGTTGTTAATCTGTCTAAGCCACTGGTCTAAGAATATCCATCTGTCAACGAAGTCGAAACCCCACATAACGTCGAGGCACTTCAACGCGAGCTGATGGTTATGTCAGGCCCTCGTTGTCCTGAGGGTTGGTTTCACATTCAATTATGAAATTGTTCAAACACTCAAGGTTCCTCATCACTCATCTGTATGCACTCAAGATCAATCTAACACTCAGATTTTACTTCCTCCACTCGAACTACATGATCCCATTGCTCATGCATTGGAGGAGTCTTACATTGCAAGCACTCGTGCGCGATGCAAGTTATCTTTGTTTCTTTGGTTTGCTTGCATGTCATAGTCAAGAGTGTTCTTATGCTTCAAAGTTTCATGTAGTGTCACACAACACCATGATAAGTCCGCACAGTACCTGTCATGCACATGCAATCACTTATGTCCCATGGTCACTTTAAATCACGAAGTGTGGTTTTCTTCATTGTTATATCCATCTTGCTTGCTGGTTCGCACAACTGGGTTGCTCGTGGACCAAGCCTTCACCAACATGGGTCTCCCAATGCACCAGTGGCGACATTGGAAGTATCACTTCACGTGATCAGGCCCATGTACTGTTAGTGTAGGAGTAGGAGTAGTGTTTGCTTTTAGTTGTTCGCTTATGTGCTTTGTTTGCTTGCTTGCTTGTTTGTTTACTTCCTTCGTTTCATTTTTTGCTTCTCTGCTTGCTTTGATTTGTTAATTGTTAGTTCATTTGCTTTTTTCGTTCATAGGTTAGTTTTCCATGAAACCATGTATGACTCTTGATGTGAGATGGGTAAAGTACAAGAGAGCTTGTACAACCATTAGGATTGGCAGCTCGGATATGTTGAGCATCTAAGAAACATGAAGAAGGACGTAGAGCTTCTCTTCTACGAAGAGGGTGTTTATGCTTTTCATATATTTTACCCAACCAATGTCTCCTCCAAACTCATCTCTGACCTCCATTCTTTCATGACAAATGCTCTCATAGATGAATGCTTGCTCTAGTTCAAGGATCAAACCTTATGGTTTGAAACATCAAAAGGCATAGTGGGTTTATGGTACTTTAATGCATCACTCCAAAATTGTGTATCTTCTAGGTCAAAGTAATGAAAAATTTGTTGCTTATTGCTATTTTTTAATTTGTTAACATAACTATTACTCTATGATTTTGGTTTCTACTTACTTATTCCTTACCAAAATAGAATTATAGCATATTGAGAACCCATGCCCGTCCAACCTCAAAAGGGTTGTTAGGTTTAGTAACCAGAAACCCAACTGCCGCTGGAGGGAATAAAAGACCACATCTAATGTAAATAATGGGGCAAGCCAAAAGAAGGATTGCTCTTAGCAATAGAAGACAAAGTATAACACCTAGGCTTCTCAAGATCCAGTGCAACCCCTTGACGATTAGGAAAATGAAGAAATAACAATTTTAATTGTGTTTGCGATGCAAAAATGTTCCCTCTAATCTGACCATTCTGATAGTGACAAAGAGATCTTATACTCCACTGAGTCGTTAGCTATAAAGCTTTCTCACTAAAATAAGAATCTGACCTCATCTCTAGTTAGATTGGATAGATATAAATAGATAAAAAAAAAAAAAAAAAAACCTTTCAACTATTATGATGTGTGACACCAGAAATGCTGGAAAAACTTGTTAAGTGTACACTTCCTACTGTAACTTTTATACCCTACACTGCCATATAAATAACCACCTCAGAAATGTTCTGTGATCATTTCTAGAAAAAAAGATTTTCATATCATGATTTTCATGACAATAATGCAATGATTTCAGTTTCAGAAACCATTACTTTGGAAAGGCGTTAATGCAATGATTTCAGTTTCAAAAACTATTGCTTCTCATTCCGAACAGGATGAAAAACTATCGGTGCAAAATGGGTACAGACCTGGCGTTACAGAGCAAGTTGAGTATCTTTCCGCGGAGATCCAACACAAGCATCTAGGGAAAAGCAAACTTTTGGTTAATTTGATATTCCAGCCTAAAATACATGCAGTTGTACATACATTCTCCAAATTATTACCCAACCCCACTTCAAATAGTGTTTCCATTTTTATTTTTTTAAGATCGAATAGTGTTTCCAATTTTTTTAGGAGGGAAAGTTAGATGAATGAGATTTATTTAAATATTTATTAAGTTTTTAAATATATTTAATTTTTTATTTTTATAGTGAGAACACTGGTGGGACTATTACAAATCGATTCCAAACATCAAAACTCCAGAGGTCAGAGTTAGTGACGGGACTTGTTTTTATATTGCTTGTATCTTCCTATACTATGGGTGTATGGTTGACTCCTCCATAGATTTAAACACGGGTGGGACTAGTGCAAATTCCAAACATCAAAACTCCAGGCGTCAGATTTAGTAATGGGACTTGTTTTTATATTGCTTGTATCTTCCTACACTACAGGTGTATGGTTGACTCCTCCATAGATTTAAACACGGGTGGGACTAGTGCAAATCGATTCCAAACACCAAAACTATAGAGGCCAGTGTTAGTGATGGGAGAATTTATTATGATTTATTGGTCAAACTAATAGTAGTGACGATAGTTATTATTAGTGGTTATTGTGGAATGTTAGCTAACTCATCATTGAATTATTCAAGCAAAATTATTAAGGAGACAGACTTTCACTTCTGCCAAATGCCTCTAAATCTTACGCAATGAATCTAACTCCTTACATAAAAAAAAAACAATTTTAAAATATACTCTAAACCTAAAATTCTATATATATATATATATATATATATATATTATATATATAATTAATAATAATAATAATATAATATATAAATTATAATTTAATTAATTTTTATGATTTTCTTTTATATTTAATTATATAAAATATATTATATTATAATATTTTTATCCCATTATATTTACCATCTAAATTTATATAAATATCCTGAACTTTAATTTGAAATCTTAACTGAAAATACTCTCATTTCTGCAATAAAACACTCACATTTCTTTAATTTGCTGTTAATTTGAAATCCTAGCTCAAAATGCTAACATCTGTTCATTCTTTCAGTGTAACAAGCTTATATTTGATTGTTGTTTGAAACGTTTGTTCTTCTATATGACCTTCATATATTTGGCATTTCTCTGCACATAATCGCGAAGAAATAGAGAGTACTACGTTTGGATGCCTCTTTAAGTAGCTACGACTATCCTTTCAAGTAATTTCTAGTTTGTTTTATTGTATTTTGAAAACTAATTGAACATTGAACATACTCTGATTTATCAACAAGTAGGAAAACGAGATTCTAGTTGAATTCAAATATTTCGCCCTCTATTTTTTTAGACATTTTTATTGTTGTAAAATACAGAAGGATCTAATGTCACTTATAGGTTCTTGGGAAACTTGGGCTTATGTGGTTAATATCTTGACACACTTGGCAAGAAGTCATTGGGATTCCTTACTGCAATACTTCACTAAAATTGTGATATCAGATTTTACATTTATGGGTAAGAGCGATAATGGGCTTGTGACTTTCGTTGTCCTCGTTTTCTTCTTTTGATACTATTTTATGGGTGTAAGAATGACAAGTCAAGCAACTTCACAAAAAAATACATTTATGGGTAATAGTGACAATGGGCTTGTGACTTTCGTTGTCTTTGTTTTCTTCTTTTGATACTATTTTTTGGGTGTAAGAATGACAAGGTCAAGCAACTTCACACAAAAATAGAGAGGTAACTCTTGTAGAAAATAGGTATTCAACAAGTATATTGGCTAAGCTTTTTCAACTTGTGTTCACTTTATCATGCTTGCAATTCATAAAAGGTTCTCTTAAATGTGTTATATTGCAAATGTTAAGCTAGTCTTGTTCAATGAATATCTTCCATATACATCTCAAGGTATAAAAAAGAGAATTGAAACACTTGATGATTTGATATCATTGGGTCTAGAGGATTTGGTACTGTGTACAAATTGGTGATGGATGACAATAGTGTGTTTGCCGTGAAGTTTTGAACACTTGGGTAAGATTAGATCACTTGTTTGAAAGTGAGCTTGACATTTTAGGAATCATCAAACATAGACGTTGTGAATTTGCGAGTAAACCAAACTTCTTATCTATGACTACTTGCCTCTACGAAGCTTAGACGAGTTATTGCATGGTTAGGATATTCACAAAGCTAATTTGTGGAATTTAACTTCTCATGGAATCCTTTAAGATGATTTTAGTTCTCATTGTAATGTTTGTTACAATATTTCAAAATTGTCCGAACTATAGAGAAATAAACTTAAATTGATTGAAAATAAAAGTTGGAGCATCTTGAGGTATGGCTTATCTACACCATGATTGTTGATCCATAAACTGTTGTGGATATCCCAATGGACAATCTATGACAACTTGCCTCTAGGAAGCTTAGACGAGTTATTGCATGTTAGTATATTCACAAAGCTAATTTGTGGAATCTAACTTCTTATGGAATGCTTTAAGATGACTTTATTTCTGATTGTAATGTTTGTTACAATATTTTCAAAATTGTCCGAACTATAGAGAAATAAACTTAACTTGATTGAAAATAACAGTTGCAGGAGCTTGAGGTATGGCTTATCTGCACCATGATTGTTGATCCATAAACTGTTGTGGATATCCCAATGGACAATTCCTCACAACAAATCTACTAAAATATATTATAAAATCCAAAATCTACACTATAAGGAATAATTTTCTACATTGATTTCATGTTTGTTAATTAATATTCATCACATATGCATGGAAATTATAACTATGCATAAATTAGAGAAAAAATAGAACAACCCACAAACCACAATAACATAAGATATGACCTAAGAAAACCTTCTAAGAGAAAATCCAATTGGAAGGTGAAGTTGCTCCACTCTCTCTTTGTCTAAATGTAAATGGATGAAAGTACAAAAGAGTGAGACCTATGTATAGCCCATGGGCTACTATATAATATAAACCCTCTTTGTTTCCTCTCTCTCTTTATCCAATTTCATATACTTTTTTTTTTAAATCTATGGAACAAAATGCACTTGAATAGAATTGAACCATGTTTCCTCCTAGTGCCTCGAATATAACAAAGCTCGATAACCTACAAGTGATTAAGTTTGACTACTTTAACTCTTAACTAGAGCTACAATATGGACTCTTCTAGAGTCTTCTTCATCATGATATCGTAGCTAGCCCCTTTTCCATAAATAATTGGGGCCGACATGCCATCCTCTCCAATCATGGTGGTCAAAACAGGAAAGTCAATTTCTAGGTGGCATATCTTTTGCATACAAACTTCGATTGAGTCGATTCTTGCCTCACTCAGACCTCATCTGCCCCAAGGCAGGCATCCGGTATGGTACTCAATGACTTCGGGCATATCATAAGGCTGACCCACTCCCTCCACAACTACTAATGCGCATAGCCTCAAGCATCGAAGTCCTTACACCCCCACCAAACTTCAGCATCCCAACCCAATAACAGGCACCTAGCCTAGAACATCAGGCACTTGGCCTCCTCAAGATGGTTCCATAGCCCTACAAGAGCTACACAAGACAGAGGAGTCACTGGCAGTAGTACGTTGATTGAGGGCTCGGGGGTGGCTAGTTGTAGCAAGTCCTTGCGCAATTGAGCCTACAGTTGGGTGGAGAGTCATCCCCAAAACCTTGTTGCAGTAAGCACACTTCAACCATAGGTAAGTGCTGCTCATAGTTTGAACATGATGTTAATTAGTTGATTAATTACATGTTTATTTTGGGTTGTTACACTAAGGAGATTATCCCTTAATTAAGGAGATAAGATTGAGTTATATTTGAGTTGTAATTAGTTAGCTCAGTTGCTGAGTTAAGTCCAGTTAAATTAGTTCCAAACTGTTTGAGGAACTAATTGTGAGTTATTAGTCAATTGATGCATGCATGCACTCAACTAGTGTACTCCATATAACTGAAGATTCCCTCATCAGAAATTCATGCATGTCTATTATGAGAAAGACCTAGTTGAGCTAAATGTTAAGGACAGGTTACTATCAGTTGCATGTGTTTTCCTATAAAGGAAACTCATCCATGCAGTCAAGGAAAGGTTCCTTGAGGATTGCGCAATTTTGACAGTGTGTTAGACCAGTGTTACACTGGGTGAAGGAGATCATCCCATAGGTAACTGCGCAAGGAAATAGGAGCTTGGAGCGCAGAGGAGAAGGCTTGTGAGAAGCTTTGATTGCTTGTGAGCATCCAGGAGGATTGTACTGAGAGCTGTTTAACTGTATGAGCTAAGGATTTGTATAATTCTGATGTATTTCTACCTTGTATGATACAGATAGTGGGGTTTTTAGCTGAGGCTTTCCCCTGAGTATTTTCTATGTTTCATATGTATTGATTCTTCTTCTGGTTATATGTGTTCAACTCTGATTCAACTCGATCTTTAAGCTTCCGCAAGTTTGATAGTAGAAGTAGATTATAGTATTTTGCTTTGGTATATTGCATTATCGAGTTAATCTACAAGCAAATTTTCTACATAGATCTCAGAGGTAGATTTGTAGAGAATTTGTAGGAAATTCTACACGGATCCCATATGAAACTGGTATCTGGTTAATGAGGGTCTAAAGAATCAAATAACATAGAGTAGATAGGGTGAATAAAAACACAAAAGTTAAGGATTTGCGGCCAAAGATATCTATAGAAAACATAAGATATTTGAAACCCCATAAATGACACCCTTTTTAGTATTATTTTCAGCGAGTGGGTTTGAACCCGTGCCTAGCCAAAGTTGGCAGTAATTACATATGTTATTAGAGATACTAAATTATTTTTCCTAAAATAAAACCATGAACATTGAAAAACATACCTTTGTGACGCATGCATAGCTAATTGACCACTATGATTACATTAAGTTTGAATTTCTCCTAGATTTCCTTTAATACCCTTTAACTCTGTAAAGCCCCTAGGAAATAGATCTTCATACTCTCGCAACAAGGCTTCAATTTATGTCATACTTTGGTCATTACAATAATCTCCAATGTATGTGATTTGAGGTTTTGTATCAGACCCAATATTCACCTTCCATAGCTTCAAAAGTTGGTGATAAGGCACATGGTGTTTTTCATCATCAGTTTGCTTGGATCTTGGGAAATTAGACTTATCTTCCACATGAATGAAAATAAATTGGCAGTTATGGTTCTGTGTTTGGTCAATCCGTAGTGAATCGGTTCCTTTTTTTGTAGTGAATTGGCTACTTTTGGACTGCTGACAGGCACACAAAAGTGACAAAGTTTCTCCGCTCTCCCATTCCCTCCTTTCACCCGAAGCATAAGACAAGTAACCAATGTTGATCCTCTAGTCTAATTAGGTCGTTTTGTATCCACATCCATTGGGCCTATGCATCTCTTCCAGATGGAGATAGAATGTCATTTTTCCTTGTTTCAACGTTTGTTGAAAGTGTGCCATTAGGTTATGGGGCATTGGCCCTAGTTCGTAAGACCTGACTACAAGCTTTGGAATGGGCTCTACTGCGACTCAGACGAACAAAGTGGTAAGAAAACCAAGAGGAAAAATGAGACAAGCGACACTTGTCGTCCATGCAAGTATTGTATTGTGTTACAGTGTTAGTTACCATTAAAATTTAATTAGAAACTTTTGAACAACTGTTGATTCCATTAACACTTTTAAACTAATTTCCTTTCATGTTTCTATATTAAGAACTAAGAGTTGTTTAAGGTGAATTTTACTTCGTAATAATCCCAAAATCCCAAACCACCAAATTGGAATCAAAGATAATCTAGATGGCATTGATATTCATAAAGGTGCAAGCTTTCACACTCTCCTTACATGAATTTAGATGGTAATTTTCTATGCATCCTAACTACCTAATACTTCTTTACTCGGAAGCGATGCACATTTCCCTATATATGTCACAAGATGATGTAATCAAGATCCCTTCCCCTAAGTTTATGTAGATTGTTGATTCCCTAAATATTCGGAAATCAAATGGACATGATGGACATGAACGTGCATCTTTATTTGATTCCTAAATATTCGAAGAATCAACAATCGACATAAAGATATCCACTCCCTTCCAGATATGCTTTCGCCATCAAAATTCTTTGCAACAATAGACGATGGGATGAGGGCGATGCACATTTAACTTATTCCGTTTACATGTGCTTCGCAATTCGCAAGTTAGAAGTCATTTTTACAATTATTTCAATTTATGTGAGGTATGGCTTCAACACATATCGAATTTGTGTCTTTGTTCAACCTTTCCATCTCTTTCCTTGTGGTTGCTTGGAAAGTCGTTTTGGCAGCGTCGTTTCTTAATTCAAATTATTTCAATGCACCATGAATTTTCGGAACCCTACCACCATTCACCAAGACATTAGGGTATGGATCATCAATTAATGTTGCATCTTCAAATTTAAGTCTTCAGTTAAGAGGCAACCTGAACGTTAAAAATCACACTAATAGGCAATCTAGAACTACCAAAAACGTGTAACTCACATACTTGTTTATTTTGCCTTTGACATGGCTCATCAATTAATGTTGCAACTTAAAATTTAATTCTTCACTTAAGAAGCAACCTGAATGTTAAAAGTCACACTAATAGGCAATATAGAGCATAAAAATATAAATAATTATTTATCAATAAAATTTAAAATATATATATTTTACTTGGAATGAAAGAATGGGAAGAGTAGTTTGCAGTGATAAAATGCTTAAAATGGGGTCTTGCCCAAGGGAACCAAAGAGAGTTGAACTTCTGATGCAACAACTAGTAACAATATCAAAGAATTTTACATTTGATTCTAGAACACTTATATCAAAGAACTTTACATTCATCTGTCTAACACTTACCTAATTCTTGGGGCTAAAATTAATATTAAATTTGTTTAGATCCATCTTAGATCTACCAAACACCAAAAGAGATCAAATCCAAATAAATAAATAAAAATAAAAAATTATTATTATTATTATAATTATAAGTATAATTAAAGTACCATAAATCCATCTTAACTCTGGATATATCAAGCACCTAGAGAGATTAAATCTGTTGAGATGCATTTCTTTTAGAGTGAAAGTCTATTTCATCTCTGTGTGCAGGGTTAGTAGATCCAAAATTAAGATATATATAGGCTTATGAATATATAAATGTATTCACCACTTAAAACATTTAAATTTTACAAAATACATAATTCAAATTTATTATTAAAAAAATACCTATTTTAAACAAAAATAAATATGTATGTAAAAGCAAAGTTTACCAATGCCACAAGTTCACATATAAAAGTCATTTTTTGTTGGAATCTGACTATTTGTTTACAAAGAATCTAATTATAAATGTTTTTGAATTGTTTTTTATAGAAAAAATAGATTCATCATCATAAAAAAATCCTTGGAACACCCAAAATCTTGAAATTTGATATAACCCAAATTTCTAAAAACCTCTACAATTATTTACCAAAATCATACAAAAATTTCTATTATTTTCAAAACAAAATTATAATTTCGTTAGAATAATCTACCATAAAAAAATAAATCTAATTGATCTACTCGACGTGGGAATATAAGATGAGCGAAAGAACGTCGGAAGCTCAGAAAATAAAATAAAATAAAATCGAATAATTAGACTATACTCTTAGAGCGTACAATGCATTTAATTAATCGCAGTTGGGTATTTATGGTTAGCCATGAGGTATTACGTACGACGTGTTAAAGACGGTCGTGAGAAGAAAAGTCTCTCTACGGAGGGGTGCCTTTTCTCTTTCTTAGTAATAGGGTACACTTAAAATTTGGCGAGCCATATTTTTCATTAGGTTTTAAAGGAATAGCGGCTATATATGCCCACTATATACTATTTGATTCTGTTAAGGCTGAAATTGAATGGTGGGCATATACAGTCGCTCTTTATTTAAAACCCGATAACATGGGATTTATTGACTGCCTTAAAATTTGATCAAACTCAATTGTATTTTGGTGTGGGAAAATGAAAACTAACGTGCTTTTAGTATGATATTAATAGTAGAGAGTAAGGGAAAGGAGGAATTGTCTCCGCAATGAAAAGTGGTGGTAGGTAAAAAAAAAAAAATTCTTGTAGATGTAGTGTTTGAAATGGTTTTGATTGTGGAAATGGATTTAGGGCTATCAAAAACCCTCTAGAGCACCTAAAATTTTGAATTTTGACATTTTTTATTTGGATTTACAAAAATCTCTGCCAAATTTTTAAAAACGTCTAAGACACCTAAAATTATGAATTTTGACATCTTTTAACTGGATTTACAAAAATTTCTTCAAAATTTTTTCAAAATATAATTAAAATTTCCATAACTTCCCCTACACAAACATAATTTTTAGACCACGGTTTAGTATAAAGTCATGGGAAAATAATGAAAATATTGGCTCTTACAAAAGAAAATATGCAATAATCAATTTTTACTTTTTATGACTAAATATTTTTGATTCTTGTGAGCAATCTCTCTACGGACCTTTTCTCATTCATTTCCTGGAATGCCATGCAATTCTACAAAAATGTGCAATTATGGAGGATGCCCCACCGCACCCACTACCACCATTGAATCCTTTATTTATTTATTGAATGGTAACATGAGCTTTCAACTTGATAATTGCTGGCATCATACTGACATGAAATAGTTCAGGAACACCGCATTTTATTCTGCATTATAATCTTCATCCGCCAATTTGACTAGACTAGAGTGGTGTAGTATCTGTATCCGGGATGTCAACAGCTACTGGTAGTGAGTTTCTGATTTCAAGGGATGCAAAGCCCGCAGAGTTCCCGTTGGGACTGCGAATGGTGTTCGGAATTCTTAATTCCGTGAACGATTTGGCAATGAGGAAGGATGGAACCTTCAACCGGAGGATCATGAATTGCATCGAGTACAAGTCCCCCGCAAACAGCACGCCCACCCGCGGGGTTTATACAAAGGATGTCGTCATCGATGCCCAGACGGGAGTGCACGTTTGTCTCTTCGTTCCCGTTGAGGCGGCGGAGGAGGAGCCGTTGCCCGTTGTCTTTTACTTCCATGGCGGAGGGTTTGTTGCCTTGTCTTCTGATTTTGTGTTCTACGACATTTTTTGCAGGCGATTGGCCAGGAGACGCAGAGTGTTAGTGATCTCAGTGGATTACAGGCGATCTCCCGAGCACCGTTTTCCTATTCCATACGACGATTGTGTGGGGGCCATCACGTGGTTCAGCTCCGGCAACGGTAAGCCCCATTTGCCCGCCCATGCGGATTTCTCTCGTTGTTTTCTCATGGGCGATAGCGCAGGTGCAAACATTGTTCACCATGTGGGCTGCAGGGTCGCGGCGGCGGGGGAAGAGACGATGAGGGGTGTGAGGATTGTGGGTCATGTTTTGTTGCAGCCATTCTTTGGCGGAGAAAAGAGGATGCCGTCGGAGTTGAGGCTTGTTGGAGCTCCCGTCGTGAATATGGAGAAGTCCGATTGGCATTGGAAGGCGTTTCTGCCCGTGGGCGCTGACAGGGACCATCCCGCCGCCAACGTGTTCGGGCCGAATGCCCCTGATATCTCCGCCCTGCCTCTCCCTCCTACATTGGTGGTGGTGGGGGCCCATGATCCGCTGCAGGATTGGCAGCTCGGATATGTTGAGCATCTGAGAAACATGAAGAAGGACGTAGAGCTTCTGTTCTACGAAGAGGGTGTTCATGCTTTTCATATATTTTACAACATCAATGTCTCCTCCAAACTCATCTCTGACCTCCATTCTTTCATGACAAATGCTCTCACAGATGAATGCTCGCTCTAGTTCAAGGATCAAACCTTATGGTTTGAAGTGTCAAAAGGGATAGCGGGTTTATGCCTACTTTGATGCATCGTTTCAAAAGTGTGCATCTTTTATGTCCAAGTAATGAAAAATTTGTTACTCGTTATTTTTTAATTTGTTAATGCAACTATTACTTTATAGTGGGTTTAGTATTTTTTTAGGTCAAAATAATAAAAAATTTGCTATTCTTGTTATTTTTAATTTGTTAATGTAATTATTAATTTATTATTTTGGTCTCTAGTCATTGATTCCCTACCAAAATAAAATTATAGCATATTCAAAACCCATGCCCACCTAACCTCAAAAGCGTTGTCTAGTAACCAGAAACCCAACTTCAACTGGAAAGAATAGAAGACCACATCTAATGCAAAGAATGGGGCAAGCCAAAAGAAAGATTGCTCTTAGCCATAGAAGACAAAGTCTAACACTTAGGCTTCTGAAGATCCAGTGCAACCCTAGATTATTAGGAAAATGAAAAAATAACAATTTTAATTAGGTCTGCTAGGGAAAAATGTTCCCTCTAATTTGAGCAACAAATAGATCCTATGCTCTGCTGAGTCGTTAGCTATAAAGCTTTCTCACTAAAACTAAAGCTTTCTCACTAAAATAAAAATCTGACCTCATCTCCAATCATAGTCGTTAGCTATAAAGCTTTCTCACTGAAACTAAAGCTTTTTCACTCAAATAAAAGTCTGACCTCATCTCCACTCATATTGGGTAGAGCTAAATAGAAAATAGCTCTCACTAAAATAAGAATCTGACCTCATCTCCAGTTAGATTGGGTAGATGTAAATAGTAAAAAAAGGAAAAAAAAACCTTTCAAGAATTCTGATCTGTGACACCAGAAATGCTGGAAAAACTTGCTGAAGTGTATACTTCCTATACACTGTCATATAAATAACTGCCTCAGAAATGTTTTGTGATCATTTCTAGGAAAAATTATTTTCATATCATGATTTTCATGACATTAATGCAATGATTTCAGTTTCAGAAACCATTACAATGATTTCAGTTTCAGAAACCATTACTTTGGAAAGGCATTAATGCAATGATTTCAGTTTCAAAAACAATTGCTTCTCATTCCGGAAAGGATGAAAAACTATCCATAAGCCAGGTTCCAATCGGTGCAAAATAGTTACAGACCCGGCATTACAGAGCAAGTTGAGGATCTGTACGCGGAGATCCAACAGAAGCATGTGGGGAAAGGCAGACTTTTGGTTAATTTGATATTCCAGCTTAAAATACATGCAGTTGTACACACATTCTGCAAATTATTACCCAACCCCATTTCGAATGGTGTTTCCAATTTTATTTTCTTCAAGATCGATAGTTTCCAATTTTATTTTTTTAAGAAGCAAAGTTAGATGATTGAGATTTATTTAAAAGTTAGGAAAGTTTTTAAATATATTTAATTTTTACAGTGAGAATATAGGTGGGACTATTGTAAATTGATTTTAAATTTCAAAATTTTAGAGGTCAGAATTAGTGATGGGACTTGCTTTTATATTGATTGTATCCTCTTACACTACGGGCCTATGGGTGAAGCGTCCAGAGATTTAAACAATGGGTGGGATTACTGCAAATCAATTCCAAACACCAAAACTTCGGAGGCCGGAGTTAATGATGGGAGAATTTATCGTGATTTATTGGTCAAACCAGTAGTAGTGACAATAGTTATTATTAGTGGTTATTCTGGAATGTTAGCTGACTCCTCATTGAATTATTCAGACAAACCTATTAAGAGGACAGATTTTCACTCCTGCCAGATGCCTCTAAGTCTTAGGCAATGAACCTAACTTCTTACATCCAAAAAACAAAACAATTTTTAAATATACTCTAAACCTAAAAACTCTGTTTTATTATTATAATTTTTTTTAAATTAATAGTAATAATAATATAAATAAAATTATAATTAATTATTTTTATGATTTTTTTTATATTTAATTATCTCAAATGTATTATATTATAAGTATTTTTATTTCTTATTATATTTAGCACCATCTAAATTTATATAGCTACCCTAAATTTTAATTTAAAATCTTAATTCAAAATGCTCTCATTTCTGAAATAAAACACTGGCATTAATTTGCTGTTACACTGGCATTAATTTGCTGTTATTTGAAATTCTAGCTCAAAATGCTAACATGAGTTCATTCTTTCTGCAGTGTAACATGCTTATATTTGATTGTGAATTTGGTTGTTTGAAACGTTTGTAAATTCCTTAATGCCGCTTTTGTTTGAAACGTTTGTTTCTTCTATATGACCTTCATATGTTTGGCATTTCTTTGCACATAATCCGGAAGAAATAGAGATTACTACACGTTTGGATGCCTCTTTAAGTAGCTACGGAAATCTTTGAAGTAATTTCCAGTGAGTTTTATTGTATCATGAAAACTCATTGAACATACTCTGATTTATCAACAGGTAGGAAAATGGGATTCTTTTTCAACTCAAATATTTTTCCCTGAAATTTTTAAACATATTTATTGTTGTAAAATGTAAGAGTATCCAATGTGATTTTTTAGGTTCTTGGGAAAGTTGGAGTTATGTGGTTAATATCTTGACATATTTTCGAAGAAGTCATTGGGATTCCTTACTATAATACTTCACTCAAATTGTGATGTAGATTTAGGTGATCTATTTATGAGTAATGGTGACAATGGGCGTGATAAGGTCAAGCAACTTCACACAAAAATAGAGCAGTAACTTTGGTAGAAAATAGGTATTTAATAAGTATATTTGTCAAGCTCTTTCAACTTGTGTTCACTTTATCATGTTTGCAATTGATAAAGAGTTTTCTCTATATTGCAAATGTTAAACTAGTCATGTTTCATGTAGATCTTCCATATACATCTCAAAATATAAAAAGAGAATTGAAACTCTTGATGATCTAATATCATTAGGTCTAGACGATTTGGTAGTGTGTACAAATTGGTGATGGATGACAATAGTGCATTTGCCGTGATAAGATTAGATCACTTGTTTGAAAGTGAGCTTGAGATTTAGGAATCACCAAACTTAGACCTTGTGAATTTGCGAGTCAACCAAACTTCTTATCTATGACTACTTGCCTCTAGGAAGGTGAGACGTGTCACTGCATGGTTAGTATATTCACTTCGCAAAGCTAATTTATGGAATTTAACTTCTCATGGAATCCTTTAAGATGACTCTAAATCTGATTTTAATGTTTGTTACAATATTTTCAAAATTGTTCGAACTATAGAGAAATAGACTTAAGTGAAAATAACAGTTGGAGCAAATTGAGGTATGGCTTATCTGCACCATGATTGTTGATCCATAAACTGTTGTGGATGTCCCAATGGACAGTTCAACAGATCTATTAAATATATTAGAAAATCCAAGATCTATACTATAAGGAATAATTTTCAACCTCGATTTCATGTTTGTTAATTATTATTTATTACATATGCATTCAAATTATAACTATGCAAAAATTAGAGAAAAATAGAACAACCACTCACAAACCACAATAACACAAGATATGACCTAAGAAAACCTTTCAAGAGAAAATCCAATTGGAAGGTAAATTTGCTCCACTCTCTCTTTCTCTGAGTGTAAATGGATGCAAGTAGAAATGAGTGAGACCTATGTATATCCCATGGGCTACTATGGTTTATAAACTCTCTTTGTTTCCTCTCTCTCTCTATCTAATTTCATATACTATGTTTATCTATGAAACAAAATACACTCGAATAGAATGGAACCATGTTTCCTCCTAGTGCCTTGATTATAACATAGCTCGATAACCTACAAGTGGTTAAGTTTGACTACTTCAACTCTTAACTAGAGATACTATATGGACTTTTCTAGAGTATTTTTCATCATGATGTCATAGCTAGTCAATTTTCCATGAATAATTGGAGTTGACATGCCATCCTCTCGAATTATGGTAGTCAAAACAAGAAGGTCAACTTCTAGGTGGCATATCTTTTGCATACAAACTTCGATTGAGTCGATTCTTACGATGTTGGAAAGGTATTTGTGTGTAAAATAGATCTTGGGTATGCACACTTGGGCAAAAAATATTTACTCCTAAAACCCACCGTTTAATACTTGAAATTGCTTCTAGAAGGTTTCAAACCCTAATTCACCAAACTAGGACCTGCTAGTAAAAATGGTTATTTGAGCCAATTCCTCCACTTTTTCCCTCTAAAAGCATCAAAATGGATGAAAAATAATATAGTGATCCAATTTAAATTATACCTCCCAATCTTGGGAGGCTTCTGGGCCCTAAAATATTCTACAAAATGAGGTGAAAATTTTTTCCCACCACCTTCTTGCAGGTCAATCTTTTGACAAAATTGTATCATTTGTGAACTCTTCTTAAGCATCTGGTGCCAAATCCTTTACAAAAGGTAGACCTATTCCTCTTCCTAATCTAACATTAAAGGCCCATAGAGTTTCATATTCTCTACATTCACCACTAAGTAAATGTTCATATATGAGGGTAGAATGAGTCTCTAGGCATTAGCTCCCATATTCTCTAGTATCTCAATGGGGCCATATCATAGAGCCTTGAATTTCTTACAAGGACTCTCTAGCCTTTGTGACAAACATTTTTGTTATCCTTCTTGTAAATGTCACTATGAATTGTAATTCATGTAAATAATGTGGAAATGTAAATAATCACTGGGTTGAGGAGTGGACATAGATTCAAAAGTTTGAGGAGGAGGAGTTGCATATGTTGAGTGTGAACCCAAGCCATTGCATTTATTTTACCACCTATATCCCTGATGAATTGATGACCTTATTAGTGCAAGCATTGAAGTGGGTATAGGTTCCCTGAGTGAAGGATGAGGTCATGCAATCTCTATTCTCATGGAGTGTGTTGGTTTGGTATACACATAAGAGAAGGGATGTGAAGCGAAGTGGCCTAGTGGGCGATAGTATGTAGGTATGCTGAGTTATGCAGGAGGGTATGTGTGGACATAAAACATGGTAACATATCAAAATAGTTCACAGAAGGAAGAACAACGAATGTTGAGCGCAAAGGAATGCAAAGCACATGAATGGTATTAGAAGAGGATCTATAAGGGAGAAATGACGTCTTTCTAGCTTGTGCTCTATTGGGACAATTTTCCTAGTGTTTTGCTAAGGTCAGTGGTGTGTGCTTATGAATTGTTTGACCAATGAAAGTTCAATGGAAAAGTCGAATCTTTCATTGCTTGCCATAAGGATGATAAACCACTAGGGTTCTTGTTAGAAGGTTGATAAACCACTTGACAAGCTTAGACACTTAGGTGCTTGTTGAAAAGGCGTTGATAAACCACTAAGTTATTTCCTTGGGGTTGATAAACCACTTATGTGCTTACTCAAGTAAGCTTATAAACCAATTGGATAGTGGGATCTTGACTCATATAGTGCTTACATAGCGAAGCCAGCTAATAAACCACCCATGTAGTGTATTCATTCTCCTAAAACTGAATTGTACTTCATTGAGCCTTGGGTGAATCCCCGTGAGTGATTTATATTGCGATATAGGGTCAATGTGATGCTTATTGCTGGAGGAAGTTGATAGCCACCTAGAAAGTGAACTCCTTTCCTTGGTTATTTGTTGACTTGTATTAGTGTGAATTTCCGTGAGGGTTATGTTGTAGCGGTTACAACCACCTTCCAAAATTTTGCCTTAGCCTCATTTTGGAGGCTCCCTTCCAACCTTCACAACAACTTGCCTTGTTTTGTCAAGTTCACAAGCTTCAATGTCTTTCTTGCACAAAGGAAATGATTGGGTCACAACTTGATCCATTTCCCTCACAGACTGTTGACCTGGACTTAGTCTAGTTGCACACTGAGCAGCGTCCCCTTGAAAATTGCACATTTCTGGAGGGCAACCAACCTTCCCTCCAGAAATTGCACAATCCTCTCTGGCAGCCTGCTGGGCTCCAGGATTGTGCAATCCCACCCACCAACACTCCCAGCAGGATTTGCGCAAATTTCCCCAACAAGGCTGCTCAGCGAAGAATTTGCGGAAATCTGGGCAGCAATTCATTGTTCTTCCCAGAAATTGTGCAAATCTCCTAAGAAGCTAGCCCAGCTTCTAGCCAGAAATTGCGCAAATCTCCTAAGCAGCCAACCCAACTAACAACTAGAAATGCACATTTTTATTTAGCTGTCGAGCAGTCTCTTGCATGTGCAGCGGAGTTGACCGGTTCCCTCAGGGACTGAGCAAAATAGACTTGCATGCATGGGTTGCTTCTCCCAAGGCAACACGCAAAGACATCCCTTGTTTCAGGTATCTAAGTTTAGCAGTTGGAGGTTACATGCAAGGAGAAATTCCAAAACCTCCCACCAAGTGTTGCTTCCCCTAGATTCGTGGCATGCGCGTCATAACCTCTACGTTATCAAAACTCAAAAACCAGACGTTGCAGAGCTCATTCCTCACATCAACCTTGTAGCTCTGACATCCCACATCACATCTAGGAGCAATCGGCACATTCAACGTTGTTGTTTTCGAGTAAGTCGGTTTCCCATGCCTTCTGCTGCATTTCTGTCACTTTTTGAGTTTTCACTTGTGGGAGTATTGTTTGCTTGATTTCTTTGAACGCTTGCTATCATACATATATACTTGCTTGTACTAGCTCTGTTTCAGTTTTTGTTGCTATCTCACTGCTGTCACATGCATGAAACTATTTTGTACAAACGTTTGCTCAACCGGCGCATTTCCTCACCCACATGCATGTTGATATGTTTGTTGAATCTTTCATTCATTTTTTGCATGTACCATTGATCACTTTTTTTATCACTTAGTGTCGCCATGCATTTACTGTCTTAGTTGCCCGTCGGCAAGTTGAGCCAACCTTGGCCTGGACTTTGCCTTCACCAATGCTGCATTGTGCAATCTGGGGAAGAAAGGCTCACCTTCCTCTCCAGATTTGCCCATTCTTGCTCAGCACTGGCCTCCAGGACTTTTTTGTGCATTTCTAGAGGACAGTCGCTACTCGGCCCAAGAAATTGCACAAATCTATCCCTAGGCCAACAGTCCTGCCCAGCTGGAATTGCGCATTACGCAATCCCAATAGTGCACAACGAGAGCATTGCATAGTTCTAGCAGTGAGCCAGTTTCCCAACAGTGCATATTGTGCCTTGTGCAGTCTTGGCAGTTGGTTTCCCAACCTCCCGGCCAAAATTACGCAACCTTCATGATCATGCACCCAGGTATGTTGCAAGTCAGTTCTCATGTTCATTTTGATTTTCGACTAACAGATTGCATGCCATGTGTGTTGCCATGTCTCCAAGTATCCCAGGTGTTCATTTACTTCTCAACAGTACAGAGACAATGGTTTCCAAGAAAGTAGAGACAAATACACCGTCCAAAGCACACTTGGGGATGAAGTCGATCAAGTGCCCATGGACTTGCCTACCCACGAAGACATCAAGTTGTTTGTAGGCAAGGACACCGAGATATGACAGCAGCAACATCACAACGAACACCATCATGAATAGTAGCTGAAGAAAAAATACCAAATGCAATGAATGTAAGAGGGGGGTTGTTGACAACACGGAGGTGGAACAAAATTGCAAGCTCAAGCAAGTCCATTGATGATGAAAACAACTTTGGAGACTCCAGATATGAAGTGATGACGCGACATGAAGATCGCGCGAATGCAGAAGATAGAACAAAGAAGGAATTGTATGTGCTGAAGCAACAACTTAGGAAGAACATGAAGCTGCACAGACAAACGAATGAGTTGCAATAGGAACAAGAATAACAATGGATGCAACATGCACTTACGGATGAAACTGCACCCGTACAAGTTAAGGATCCATCCCAGTAGCTGACACAGAGTAGACATGGTGAACAATGTTGTTGATTGCATGCAATGGATTCAACAACATGTATGTCGTTGAATGCACACATGCAATCCAACCCATTCAACACACTCGCCAAGGCGAAGACAATAAGCAAGTCCAACTAGGGTTGAACATGTATTTCGGCAAGTCGATGTGCATGACCACCGGCACACACTTGAAGATCAACACAAACACTATGCATCAGTGTGTTTCCAGTTCAACCGAACCCAAGAAGACCATGTGCATGTTAGTAAATGAGTTGGATGAAGGGGCTTTGCCAATGCACTGGTTGCAATGGAGGCAAGACTTCACTTCAACAAGATATCACCACGAGGTGCATGCACACCATCATGGACGACCAAGCTTGGCATCATCTCACCACCTTCACCATAACAAGCATGTCAAAGAGTTGGTCTCGTCACATCGGACTGTGTCAGTGATGTCTTGCGAGGCTTACTTAAGCCATGTTGTCTCACATGAGTACATGTGAATTGTAATGTTGAGTCATGTCAAGTGTAAGTCAAGTGTCAATGGTTGGATGTAACAGTGATAGAGTAGGTGAAGAGTCATGAGGGTAGTTGAATTGTCACAAAGAGGAATGTCAAGGGTTACCCCACCCTTTGCTATAAATAGTCCCTCATAACTCATTGTAGAGGCTTTTGGTCAGCCAAGCATCTATTAAGACTATCTTGAAGAAAGCTTGCACAGTGTTGTAACGCGCCTTGGCTTCTTCACTGCATAGAGCTAGTATATTTCTTTGGAGGAGCAAGTGGATGTGGCTGTAACGTTTCACTGATGGGACTAGCAGGTTTACATGGATGTATTGTATGATTGAACTTACACTTTACATAATAAGAGCCAACACATTTCATGCATATGTTGTTATTGTAGTTGGACTGCTTTGGTTTCCTTAATGATATATGTTGTTTAACTTACATATTTGTGTATGCACTGATTCACATGCAATTACATGAATCTTGTTGCAAATGTGTTGTATATGTTGTTAATGTTGTCACTATCCATGTCCACTGCTCTGTTGGACGCTAAACAAACCTTTCAAATGAACCTTGCTATAACAACCATTGCACTCATTCGCACTGATCCATGAGTGTTGTACGTGTTATCTTACTTTGTATGTTGGGACTACCGCATCCGAGTGGACTGCTTCAGCAGAAGCTGTGTATGTCCTTTTGTGTTGTGTGTTCCTTGCCGAGTTGGCACTGATCCCTTTCAACCTGGAACTCACATTCACCCTTATCTCCCCTCTTATGTGTTAGAACCTCTCATACACCTTCCTTGATTCACTACAGCAGTCACACCCTTGCTATTGACAAAGTTATCTTACTTGCCTCTGTACGACATCGCGGTCAAGGCATTACCTTACGACCCATTATTGGGATACTTACACCAAATGGTTTGAGGTCTAATTGGGACTTCTTACCGGGGAGATCCCCTTAATATGTTGGTGGGTCCAACACCCTCAACATTTCTGATTCTAGAAGGAAGGCTTGATGACAAGCTGTGCCCTCTCATCCAGTTTTGAATCTTTTCATATCTTTCACGAAGTTTTGCACTCTTCTTCCCCCGATGTGTTTTTTGAATCATGAAGATGTCTCTATCTCAGGGAATATTTTTTATCTCTTCTCCACTCACACATATTATGGTGAAGGTGAAGTGGCATGGCCTGAGCACTTACATAACTTTCTTTCCATGATCCATGAGGAAGATGAGTTTTCTGACAAATAGGTCGGTTTGCTGCTTGCATACACACTTTGTGAATCTCCATTCTGTTGGGTGCTTAGCCTACCGGTTGACACTGTGCACTCATTTGAGCACTTATGTGATCTTATTGAAGACATGTTCTATCATTTTGATCCAGACCATATTGACCGAAAACTGTCACATAAACGGAGGGCTCTGCATGAATCCGTTATTGGTTTTTGGCATCGCTTCCATGACTTGCAGTTTCAAGCTCCAAGGAGCCAGATGAAAATTTCTAATATTTGAGACTGGTTCGAGTACTGCCTTAAGAAATATTCCTATCCTAAGAGAAAGTTTGAGATCAAGCCTCGCTCAACATTCTTCGTTGATGGAGCTGCGCAATCTCATGTGGAAGCGGGCATTGTCTCAACTCGCTGTCCGTCTTCCTCTTATTCAATAGCTCCACTACTGCCCAATGGTGTTGAGGATCATGCTCACACACCTGTTCATCCTTCACACCCTCCCAACATCACTTCACTCATTTTTCGCGTAGATTTGGTTGTGAGTCCTTTGAGTCCCCATATGCATTATTTTTTACGACCTCTGTCTTCACACCCGAGTGTTCCTTTGGATGATGTTGTCTTGTGTTTGTCTATTCCAGACTCTTCACTTATTGTGAACGAGGAATAACCCACTGACGGAGTTGGTGTTGCACAACCAACATGCGATGTCATTCATGAAGAGTATGAGTGGGAGTTTGAGCATCAACACTCAGCGAAGGATGACTACCTTCCGTGTGAGCCCCCTCCGTTATTTCCTAACATCATTGGTGAACCTACCATCCATGATTTCACATGTGTATCTTCATCCACTGATGCACCCATTGTTGATCTTTCACAGGACACACCGTATGTTAGCCCATCATCCCACAATGGAGAGGACCAATCATTCATTGGAAATCCACTTGATCTTTCATCTTCTTTTTCTGGAAACGTAGAGGGTGAACATCCTTCCTCCTCATCTACCCCTCTGTGTGATTCATCAAACCATGAGGACGTCGACCAACATCCTGAATACTCTGATCTTAGTTGTCGTGATCTCTTCACTTCATCATCTGATCACGATGTTGATTCACTCATTGTTAATTTGTCTAAGCCATTGGTCTAAGAATATCCGTCTTTCAACGAAGTCGAAACCCCACAGATCGTTGAGGCACTTCAGCGCGAGATGATGGTTATGTTAGGCCCTTGTTGTCCTGAGGTTGGTTTCACATTCGATTAGGAAATTGTTCAAACACTCAAGGCTTCTCATCACTCATCTGTATGCACTCAAGATCAATCTAACAGTCATATTTTACTTCCTCCAATCAAACTACACGATCCCATTGCTCACGCATTGGAGGAGTCTTACATTGCAAGCACTCGTGCACGATGCAAGTTATCTTTGTTTCTTTCGTTTGCTTGCATGTCATAGTCAAGAGTGTTCTTATGCTTCAAAGTTTCACATAGTGTCACACAACACCATGATAACTCCGCAGACTACCTGTCATGCACATGCAATCACTTATGTCACATGGTCACTTTGAATCACGAAGTGTGGTTGTCTTCATTGTTATATCTATCTTGCTTGCTGGTTCACACAACTGGGTTGCTCGTGGACCAAGCCTTCACCAACATGGGTCTACCAATGCACCGGTGGCTACATTGGAAGAATCACTTCACGTGATCAGGCCCATGTACCGTTAGTGTAGGAGTAGGAGTAGTGTTTGCTTTCAGTTTTTCGCTTATGTGCTTTGTTCGCTTGCTTGCTTGTTTGTTTACTTCCTTCGCTTCATTTTTTGCTTTTGCTCTTGCTTTGCGTTGTTGATTGTTAGTTCGTTCACTTGTTTCGTTCATAGGTTACTTTTCCATGAAACCATGTATGCCTCTTGATGTGAGATGGGTAAAGTACAAGAGGGCTTGTACAACTATCAAGATTGGTATCTTGGATATGTTGAGCATATGAGAAACATGAAGAAGGACGTAGAGCTTCTCTTCTACGAAGAGGGTGTTTATGCTTTTCATATATTTTACCCTACCAAGGTCTCGTCCAAACTCATCTCTGACCTCCATTCTTTCATGACAAATTCTCTCATAGATGAATGCTCGCTCTAGTTCAAGGATCAAACCTTATGGTTTGAAGCGTCAAAAGGCATAGTGCGTTTATGGTACTTTAATGCATCACTCCAAAATTGTGTATCTTCTAGGTCAAAGTAATGAAAAATTTGTTGCTTATTGCTATTTTTTAATTTGTTAATATAACTATTACTCTATTATTTTGGCTTCTAGTTACTTATTCCTTACCAAAATAGAATTATAGCATATCGAGAACCCATGCCCGACCAACCTCAAAAGGGTTGTTAGGTTTAGTAACTAGAACTCAACTGCCGCTAGAGGGAATAAAAGACCACATCTAATGTAAAGAATGGGGCAAGCCAAAATAAGGATTGCTCTTAGCAATAGAAGACAAGGTATAACACCTAGGCTTCTCAAGATCCAGTGCAACCCCCCAACGATTAGGAAAATGAAGAAATAACAATTTTAATTATGTTTGCGAGGCAAAAATGTTCCCTCTAATCTGACCATTCAGATAGTGACAAAGAGATCCTATACACCATTGAGTCGTTAGCTATAAAGATTTCTCACTAAAATAAGAATCTGACCTCATCTCTAGTTAGATTGGGTAGATGTAAAGAGAAAATAGGAAAAAAAAAACCTTTCAACAATTCTGATGTGACACCAGAAATGC
Source organism: Pinus taeda (assembly GCA_000404065.3). Taxonomy (NCBI): domain Eukaryota; kingdom Viridiplantae; phylum Streptophyta; class Pinopsida; order Pinales; family Pinaceae; genus Pinus; species Pinus taeda. The sequence continues at coordinate 46,086 of APFE031444370.1, forward strand.
TGAAAACGCTTGCTAAGTGTACACTTCCTACTGTAACTTTTATACCCTACACTGCCATATAAATAACCACCTCAGAAATGTTCTGTGATCATTTCTAGAAAAAAAGATTTTCATATCATGATTTTCATGACAATAATGTAATGATTTCAGTTTCAGAAACCATTACTTTAAAAAGGCGTTAATGCAATGATTTCAGTTTCAAAAACTATTGCTTCTCATTTCGAAAAAGACGAAAACCTATCGGTGAAAAATGGGTACAGACCTGGTGTTATAGAGCAAGTTGAGTATCTTTTCGCGGAGATCCAACAGAAGCATCTAGGGAAAGGCAAACTTTTGGTTAATTTGATATTCCAGCCTAAAATACATGCAGTTGTACACACATTTTGCGAATTATTACCCAACCCCATTTCGAATAGTGTTTCCATTTTTATTTTTTTAAGATCGAATAGTGTTTCCAATTTTTTTTTCAAGAAGGAAAGTTAGATGATTGAGATTTATGTAAATATTCATTAAGTTTTTAAATATATTTGATTTTTTATTTTTATAGTGAGAACACCAGTGGGACTACTACAAATCGATTCCAAACATCAAAACTCCAGAGGTCAGAGTTAGTGATGGGAATTGTTTTTATATTGCTTGTATCCTCCTATACTACGGGCGTATGGTTGACTCCTCCATAAATTTAAACATAGGTGGGACTAGTGCAAATCGATTCCAAACACCAAAACTACAGAGGCCAATGTTAGTGATGGGAGAATTTATTATGATTTATTGGTCAAACTAGTAGTAGTGACGATAGTTATTATTAGTGGTTATTGTGGAATGTTAGCTGACTCATCATTGAATTATTCAAGCAAAATTATTAAGGAGACAGACTTTCACTTCTGCCAGATGCCTCTAAATCTTACGCAATGAATCTAACTTCTTACATCCAAAAAAACAAAACAATTTTAAAATATACTCTAAACCTAAATTCTATTTTTTATATTATATATATATATATATATATATATATATATATAATATATTATATATATATATATATTATATATATATATATATATATATTTTAATGATGAATAATAATAATAATAATATAATAATAATAATAATAATAATTTAATATAAACTATAATTTAATTAATTTTTATGATTTTCTTTTATATTTAATTATATAAAATATATTATATTATAATATTTTTATCCCATTATATTTACCATCTAAATTTATATAAATATCCTGAACTTTAATTTGAAATCTTAACTGAAAATACTCTCATTTCTGCAATAAAACACTCACATTTCTTTAATTTGTTGTTAATTTGAAATCCTAGCTCAAAATGCTAACATGTGTTCATTCTTTCTACATCGTAACAAGCTTATATTTGATTGTGAATTTGGTTGTTTGAAACATTTGTTCTTCTATATGACCTTCATATATTTGGCATTTCTTTGCACATAATCGCTAAGAAATAGAGATTACTACGTTTGGATGCCTCTTTAAGTAGCTACGACTATCCTTTCAAGTAATTTCTAGTTTGTTTTATTATATCTTGAAAACTGATTGAACATTGAACATACTTGTTGGAGCAAACAATGCGTAGCGGAAATTTAAAAGGCATACATAATATATACAAAATCATAAAAAATAACACAAAGATTTAACGTGGTTCACCCAACCAATCTGGGCTACATCCACCAAAACAGAGGCATCGACAATCTTATTATTCAACAGGAGATTACAACAATTTTAATTCCTCACACACTCTCTTCACTACTACCAATATCCTCTACGGGCTTATATTTTTATAGCTAGGAGTAGAAATCTGAATCATAAATTCTCTCACAACAAATATAGGATGCAATAACTCCTCCTCAAGAATAATGAAGCTAATATAGCAACAAATCCTATTGTTGTCACCTACATGAGATTTTTGCCAAATTTAATAAACATAAATTCTCAACAATCTCCACCTTGACAACAATTAGCCTGATACCCTGTTTCTTTATTATTTTATCTTTTCTGCAAGCCAAGAGAAGCCAGACACCAACATAACTTCTCTAATAAAACTGGTTTTGTGAACATGTCTGCACAATTTTCCTTTGTATGCACTTTTGCAAGAGAGACACCCCTTTTAGTGATAACCTGTCTTACAAAATGGTACTTGATAGGTATATGCTTTGATTTACTATGATAGGCCGGATCCTTAGCCAAATGAATTGCACTTTGACTATCACAAAATAACTTGATGTTGTCCTGTAACCTACCAAACTCATCAGACAAACCTTTCAACCAAATCGCTTCTTTGCAAGCATGAGAAGCAGCTATGTATTCTGCTTCAGTAGTGGATAAAGCAACAATGTTTTGTAGCTTTGACATCCAGCTAATAGCTCCACCTGCAAGAGTAAAGACATACCCTGATGTTGACCTTGTCTTATCCAAATCACCTGCAAAATCGGAATCAACATATCCGCAAACAAAGTCACTACTCCTGTTATAAGTGATACAATAATCACTTGTGTCTCTCAAATACCGAAGCACCCATTTCACTGCTGACCAGTGTTCTTTTCCTGGATTTGCCATATACCTGCTGATAACCCCAACTGCATGTGAAATATCTGGTCGAGTACAAACCATCGCATACATCAAACAACCTACTACATTGGCATATGGAATTCGAGACATATATTCTTTTTCTTCATTTGTATTAGGACATAAACTAGAAGAAAACTTAAAATGGGAAGCTAAAGGGACTGACATAGGCTTCACATTGTTCATACCAAACCTCAAGAGTATTTTCTTAATATATTTCCATTGTGATAGCCACAACTTACCATTGCTCCTGTCTCTGAAAATCTCCATGCCCAAAATCTGTCTTGCTGCTCCTAGATCTTTCATATCAAATGTCCTAGCCATTTGAGCCTTTAACCTGTTGATCTCTATTATGCTTTTGCTTGCTAAAAGCATGTCATTAATATATAACACTAAGATAATGAACATGAAATTACTTAATTGCTTAATGTAAACACAATGATTATATTCACTTCTTATATAATTTTGACTCATCATGAAAGAATCAAATTTCTTGTACCATTGTCGAGGCGACTGCTTTAGACCATACGATGATTTCTTGATCTTGCAAACAAATTTCTTGTTGCGATTTTGAACAAACCCTTCTGGTTGTTCCATGTAAATCTCCTCATCTAAATCTCCATGTAAAAATGCAGTTTTAACATCTAGTTGTTGTAATTCTAAATCAAGTAAAGCGACTAATTCTAATACAATTCGAATTGAAACAATTTTTACAACTGGTGAAAATATCTCATGAAAGTCAATGCCTACTTTCTGAGAAAAACCTTTTGCAACCAGCCTTGCTTTGTACCTATCCTCTGTATCATCAACACTCCTATTCAATTTGTAAACCCATTTACATCTCACAGTTTTTCTGTCTTTAGGAAGTTCTACCAGATTCCATGTGCCATTCTTGACTAATGCCATCATTTCGCCCTTCATAGCTTCTTTCCACTTTTCACTTTTAGAACCTTCTACAGCTTCCTGATAGCACAAAGGTTCATCATCGTTAGCGGTTAAAGAAACTGAAGTAACATAATCATCATACCTTTTAGGAGGACATTTCATTCTTGTGGACCTCCTTAAAGATGTTTCTAGTACTTCCATAATTTGCTGATTATTATCTGTGGGAACTTCTTCATGATTAGTATCTGAAACATGTTCATGATATATATCTGAAACTTGTTCATGATCTGCATCTGAAACTTGTTCATGACTTGCATCTGAACCATGTTCATCTTGACTATCATTAGTATTTGAACTGGTTTCAAACTGAATGTGTTGAAGCTTAGATACATTATCCTGTTTCAATTTATCATCTACATCTGAATTTGCAAGTGAGGATTCATTAAATTTAGCATCTCTGTTAATGATGATCTTGTGAGTAGTAGGATCCCACAATCTGTATCCCTTAGTCCCATCACCATATCCAACAAAGATATATCTTTTTGATTTAGGATCTAATTTAGAATGCTGATGTTTCAGAACTAGAGCATATGCATCACAACCAAAATTTTTTAGTTTAGAATAATCACAAGGATGACCTTTCCATACCTCTTGAGGAATTTTGCATCCTATTGCAGTTGATGGTGATCGATTTATCAAATAACAAGCTAGAAACCGCTTCTGTCCATAATTCCTTCTGCAAATTGGCGTTACTAAGCATACTTCTTGCTCTTTCTAAAAGAGTCCTATTCATGCGTTCAACAACTCCATTTTGCTGAGGAGTATATACAGTGGTCTTATGTCTTTCGATCCCAACGTCCTTGCAATAATGGTCAAATTCCTTTGAAGTAAACTCACCACCATTGTCAGTTCTTAAACATTTAATGGTTCTTCCAGTGATGTTTTCAACTAATGCTCTAAATTGTTTGAAAACTGTAAATACATCAGACTTATTCTTTAGCATGTAGACCCACACTTTTCTAGAGAAATCATCAATAAAAGATACAAAATATGACGATCCTCCATATGAGGTTGTAGGAGATGGACCCCAAACATCAGAATGGATATAATCAAGGATTCCCTTACTAGTATGTTTTCCAGTTTTAAACTTCTGCTTGCTTTGTTTTCCAAACAAACAATGTTCGCAGAAATCTAACTTAACAAAGTTTAAATTAGGAAGTAACTTACGATCAGATAAAATATTTAAACCTCTTTCACTCATATGGCCCAACCTTTGATGCCATAAACGAATAGAATTACTGTCGTTCTCAGATACTATAGAAACATGATCTGACTCTGTTCTTCCTTCTAACTGAAAAAGATTTCCAACTTTATTTGCTTTCATTGCTAGTAAAATTCCTTTATAAACTTTCATTACTCCAACTTGAATAACAATTTTATATCCATTAGTGTCTAGTACTCCTAGTGAGATGAGGTTTTTTCTTAATTCAGGTACATGTCTTACATCAGTTAGAATTTTATTTGTCCCATCAAACATTTTAAGCTGGATGCTTCCAATTTCCACAATGTTACATGTGACATGATTTCCCATATAAACGAATCCATAATTGATTGATTTATAAGATTTGAACCATTCTCTATGAATGCACATGTGATTTGATGCTCCAGAATCTAACAACCAATGTTGATCATGATTAGACAAATTAACTAATAACACTTCATCACTCATACCTGAAACGGATGCCGAACCTGTATCTGTCGTGTTTGCTTCTTTCTTCTCTGTCGAAGAGTCTTCTTTGGATGTTTGCTGTCTCTTTCAACAGTCCTTCTTCAAATGTCCCGATTTGCCACAAAACCAGCACTTTACCTTACTCTTCTTCCCTTTTGATTTTGAACGCGAGTCGTTGTGCTTACTGAAGCGTCTTTTTTTAGAACGACCTCTAACCATCATTGCTTCTGATGTAGAGGTTTCTGAATTTGAGCTCTTCCTTGTCTCTTCAGACAACAAAGCTCCAACAACATCATCAAATTCAAGGGTTTCTGATGAACTAAGACTTATAGAAGTAACAAAATGATCCCATGACGCGGGCAACGAGCATAATAAAGATATAGCTTTATCTTCTGATTCAAATTTTACTTTTGTACTTTCTAATTGCACTCGGAGAGTATTAAAGGTATTCAAATGATTAGTAATAGATGTACCTTCCTTCATACGCAAACTGTACAACTGTCGCTTCAAAAGAATCCTATTGGTTAAGGATTTTGTCATGTACAGCCTCTCAAGCTTTGTCCACAAACCAGCAGCAGTTTTCTCTGACACGATGTTAAACAAAACATCATCCGCCAGACACAGTCGAATACTGCTCAGTGCTCTTTCATCCAAGTCGCTCCATTCATCATCTGTCATGGTGTAAGGCTGTTTGGCTTTTCTCAACAAAGCCTTCGCCCACGCCTTGTTGCACAAGTAGATCATACATCTTCACTTTCCAGATTTCGAAGTTGTTTTTGCCGTTGAACTTCTCGATATCAAAACGAGCACTTTGAGTTTTTGCCATGTTGTAACAAACAAAATATCCAGTTCCAACTTTTTAATAAATGAAGTTTTTATTTAAAATGCCTTTGCCTTATACTATAATGCCTTTACCTTATAATAAAACGCTTCTGCCGTACAAATTGCAGATTTTCTAAAGAGAAAAATGCTTGGCGCTCTGAAAGGGACTTGGCGCTCCTCGATGGCGGAAGATTCACGCCACAAATGAAATCGATGTGAGGTACAAGATTGGCGCGATTAATCCTTGCGTTTCCACGCCAACAGCACTTTCTAGCGTGTTGGCGCGATAATAACGCTCAACACCGCGCCAGTTGGCGCAACAGTTCCTGAATAAACTACGCCAACCCTTCTTTTAGCTCAAAATTGGCGCTACTGTTCGTGATGAAACCGCGCCAACGACAAAGCTCCACCTTCCGCAGCAGACTTGGTGTCTTTGGCACACGTACCAGCTCCACAACATGCTCTGATACCAATTGTTGGAGCAAACAATGCCCAACAGAAATTTAAAAGGCATACACAGTACATACACAATCATAAAAAATAACACAAAGATTTAACGTGGTTCACCCAACCAATCTAGGCTACATCTACCAAAACACAGGCATCGGCAATCTTATTATTCAACAGGAGATTACAACAATTTTAATTCCTCACACACTCTCTTCACTACTACCAATATCCTCTACGGGCTTATATTTTTATAGCTAGGAGTAGAAAACTGAATCATAAATTCTCTCACAACAAATATAGGATGCAATAACTCCTCCTCAAGAATAATGGAGCTAATATAGCAACAAATCCTATTGTTGTCACCTACATGAGATTTTTGCCAAATTTAATAAATAGAGAATCTCAACAATACTCTGATTTATCAACAAGTAGGAAAACGAGATCCTAGTTGAATTCAAATACTTTGCCGTTGATTTTTTAAACATTTTTTTTGTTGTAAAATACAAAAGGATCCAATGTCATTTATAGGTTCTTGGGAAACTTGGGCTTATGTGGTTAATATCTTGACACACTGGGCAAGAAGTCATTGGGATTCCTTACTACAATACTTCACTAAAATTGTGATGTAGATTTAGGTGATCTATCTAAGATTTTACATTTATGGGTAATAGTGATAATGGGCTTGTGACTTTCGTTGTCATTGTTTTCTTCTTTTGATACTATTTTCTGGGTGTAAGAATGACAAGGTCAAGCAACTTCACACAAAAATACATTTATGGGTAATAGTGACAATAGGCTTGTGACTTTCAATGCCTTCGTTTTCTTCTTCTGATACTATTTTTTTGGTGTAAGAATGACAAGGTCAAGCAACTTCACACAAAAATAGAGCGATAACTCTTGTATAAAATAGGTATTCAACAAGTATATTGGCTAAGCTTTTTCAACTTGTGTTCACTTTATCATGCTTGCAATTGATAAAAAGTTCTCTTAAATGTGTTATATTGCAAATGTTAAGCTAGTCTTGTTCAATGAAGATCTTCCATATACATCTCAAGATATAAAAAAGAGAATTGAAACACTTGATGATTTGATATCATTGGGTCTAGAGGATTTGGTACTGTGTACAAATTGGTGATGGATGACAATAGTGCGTTTGCCGTGAAGTTTTGAACACTTGGGTAAGATTAGATCACTTGTTTGAAAGTGAGCTTGACATTTTAGGAATCATCAAACATAGACGTTGTGAATTTGCGAGTAAACCAAACTTCTTATCTATGACTACTTGCCTCTACGAAGCTTAGATGAGTTATTGCATGGTTAGTATATTCACAAAGCTAATTTGTGGAATTTAACTTCTCATGGAATCCTTTAAGATGACTTTAGTTCTCATTGTAATGTTTGTTACAATATTTTCAAAATTGTCCGAACTATAGAGAAATAAACTTAAATTGATTGAAAATAAAAGTTGGAGCATCTTGAGGTATGGCTTATCTACACCATGATTGTTGATCCATAAACTGTTGCAGATATCCCAATGGACAATCTATGACTACTTGCCTCTAGGAAGCTTAGACGAGTTATTGCATGGTTAGTATATTCAAAAAGCTAATTTGTGGAATTTAACTTCTTATGGAATCCTTTAAGATGGCTTTATTTCTGATTGTAATGTTTTTTCAAAATTGTCTGAACTATAGATAAATAAACTTGATTGAAAATAACAGTTGCAGTAGCTTGAGGTATGGCTTATCTGCACCATGATTGTTGATCCATAAACTGTTGTGGATATCCCAATGGACAATTCCTCACAACAAATCTACTAAAATTATTATAAAATCCAAAATCTACACTATAAGGAATAATTTTCTACATCGTTTTCATGTTTGTTAATTAATATTCATTACATATGCATGGAAATTATAACTATGCATAAATTAGAGAAAAAATAGAACAATCCACAAACCACAATAACATAAGATATGACCTAAGAAAACCTTCTAAGAGAAAATCCAATTGGAAGGTGAAGTTGCTCCACTCTCTCTTTGTCTGAATGTAAATGGATGAAAGTACAAAAGAGTGAGACCTATGTATAGCCCATGGGCTACTATATAATATAAACCCTCTTTTTTTCCTCTCTCTCTCTCTATCCAATTTCATATACTTTTATTTTTATTTTTTTTATTATGTATTGAACAAAATGCACTCGAATAGAATTGATCCATGTTTCCTCCTAGTGCCTCGATTATAACAAAGCTCGATAACCTACAAGTGGTTAAGTTTGACTACTTCAACTTTTAACTAGAGCTACAATATGGACTCTTCTAGAGTCTTCTTCATCATGATATTGTAGCTAGCCCCTTTTCCATAAATAATTGGGGATGACATGCCATCCTCTCCAATCATGGTGATCAAAACAGGAAACTCAATTTCTAGGTGGCATATCTTTTGCATACAAACTTCGATTGAGTCGATTCTTGCGATGTTGGAAAGGTATTTGTGTGTAAAATAGATCATGGGTGTGCACACTTAAGTGAAAAATATTTACTCCTAAAAAATACTGTTTAATACTTGAAACTGCTTCTAGAAGGTTTCGAACCCTAATTCACCAAACTAGGACCTCCTAGTAAAAATGGTCATGTGATTTGACTCCTCCACTTTTCCCCTCTAAAAGCATCAATATGGATGAAAAATAATATAGTGATCCAATCTAAATCATACCTCCCCATATTGGGAGGCTCTTGGTCCCTAAAAGATTCTACTAAATGAGGTGAGAAACTTTTCCCACCATCTTCTCTCAGGTCAACCTTTTGGCAAAATTGTATCATTTGTTAACTCTTCTTGAGAATCTGATGCCAAATCCTGTAGAAAAAGTAGACCTATTCTTCTTCCTGATCTAACATGAAAGACCCATAGGGTTTCATATTCTCTACATTCACCACTAAGTAAATGTTCATATATGGGGGTAGAATGAGTCTATAGGCATTACCTCCCACATTCTCTAGTGTCTCAAAATGGCCATGTCATAGAGCCTTGAATTTATTACAAGGACTCTCTAGCCTCTGTGAAAACCATTTTTGTTATCCCTCTTGTAAATGTTGCTATGAGTTGTAATTCATGCAAATAATGTGGAAATGTAAATAATGACTGGGTTGAGGAGTGGACATAAATTCGAAAGTTTGGTGAGGAGTTGTTTATGTCGAGTATGAACCCAAGCCATTGCATTTATTTTACCATCTATCTCCCTGATGAATTGATGGCCTTATTCGTGCAACATGGAAGTGGGTATGGGTTTTTTGAGTGAAGGATGAGGCCATACAATCTCTATTCTCATGGAGTGTGTTGGTTTGGTCAAGACGTAAGAGAAGGGATGTGAAGAAAAGGGGTCCATTGGGTGATAGTATGTAGGTATGTTGTGTTATGCAGGAGGATATTGGTGGACATACAACATGGTGGCAAAGAAAAATAGTTCGCAGAAGGAAGAACAACGAATGTTGAATGAAAGGATTGTAGAGCACATGAATGGTAGTAGAAGAGGATCTACAAGGGAGAAATGAACTTTTTTTAGATTGTACTCTGTTAGGACAATGTTCCCAATGTTTTTCTAAGGCCATTGGTGTGCTTGTGAATTGTTTGAGTAGTGAAATTTCAATGGAGAAGTTGAATATCTCACTACTTGCCTTAGGGTGATAAACCACTCGTGTGCTTGTTGGAAGGTTGATAAACCACTGGACAAGCTGAGACACTTAGGTGCTTGCTGAAGAGGAGTTGATAATCCACTAAGTTCTTTCCTTGGGGTTGATAAACCACTTATGTGCTTGCTCAAGTAAGATTATAAACCACTTGGATAGTGGGCTCTTGACTCCTTTAGTTTTTTTCGATCAAAGCTAGCTAAAAAACTAACCATGTAGTGTATTCATTCTCCTAAAACTGAATTGTACTTCATCGAGCCTTGGGTGAATCTCAATGAGTGATTTCTATTGAGATATAGGGTCATTGTGGTGCTTATTGCTGGAGAAAGTTGATAAACCGCCTAGGTAGTTAACTTCTCTCCTTTATTATCTGTTGATTTGTATTGGTGTGAATTCCCATGAGGGTTACTATGGTGCTTATTACTGAAGGTAGTTGATAAAACACCAAAAAAAAGGACTCCTCTTCTTGATTGGTTGTTTGATTGATTATCGGTGTGAATACCCTTGAGCAAGTAACTCCTCAAACTATGAATCCATCGCGGGGGTGGTCAACTACAAGAAATATTGTAGTGTATCTAGCCTATGGTTGGGTGGAGAATTGGAGTCCCCCCCTCAATTACCAGTCATTCAAGATATGAAAGTAAGTGTGATTAATTGTATACATATATGTTTTACCATGAATGATGAATATTGTTTGATATATGATATATGAGTGAATGTATCAGCATTGCAGGAATGCGTTATTCATGTTTATTTACAGTGAGATGTTTATGTGTATGTTCTTATGGTTATGAGGGGCTTGGAAGCCTTCACGTCGTTGATATGTTCTTGTACTGCATAGCTATTTACATGGCTATGAATGATTGTTTGATGTGTTCAACTGACTATAACTGTGTGTGATTTCCATTATTTGATATGTTATGAATATCATGGACCTATGTGGTTTGAAAGACTGTAGAAAGTCTATATATGGTGTTGTGTATGGAATGATATTTTAATATATCTAATGGAGTCTTGTTGGGATCAATTATGTCATTTAATATGATGTAGTTGCATTTGAATTTATCGTGAAGTAATAGCTATGGTTGAGGTTGTTGCACTGCATGATTGCAACCCTGATTGATAGGTCCATTGCATGTATTATGGCTATGTATGATGTCTTGAATGATCAATTTTGGAATGACGGTTTCATTTCTATAAATTTTAGTGTTTTGAGAAACATTAAGCTCCAAGGAAAGCCTCAAGAAAGTCCTTAAAATCCTTAAAATTTTTAATAGCGAGTATCGTTAGAGATTAGACTTTTATCCGAGACAAAATGAGTCATTGGTGTAGTTTTGTATCTAGTTCAGATACATTAAAAGTGGGGTGGATATATCCAGGAGTCTGAGCATTTAGGTAGTTTACACGTGTGCATTCATGAGAGCATCGGATTTGAAATAACCTATCTAACTTGTGGAGAAGGAAGTGAAAAAGTAATATCTAGGGCGGGGCCTATTTGGGTGCTCGAAGGCTTGAAGCTGGATTGACTTGCAAGTTGGATTTTCGTATGAGTATCCAAAGTGGGGCTCATCTAGCGATTTATTGGTGTGAGGCTAGATTACTTGGCAAGTGGAGGTTGTATATGGAATCTGGGACATTTGGGGAAAAGGCATGGAGGAAAATTTGTGAAGCCCCATATGTGGGCTAGGTTTGGATCCTCTTATGGAGAGTGGTATTCTGGGGGTCTAGGAGGTTTTCCAAAGTACAAATTACGTACACACCTGGATATCACCTAGACCTAGATACAAAGAAAATCATGGATTTACACAAAGAAGTCAGGCTTTTTGGGACTTGCGAGTGAGGAAAAGGTGGCAAGCATCATGAATGCATTGTTGTGGTCATGTGGATGCCATGTAGATGTTACAAGCGATGTGGTAGGACCACGTGGGATACATATGAGTGCCACATGGAAGTGCTCTACTGATGTGGCAACAGTTAATTGGTAAATATTTAAAAGGGCATAACTTTCAATCCAACAATTGGATTGAGGTAAAATTTATATCACATGAAAACTCTTGATAAGTTGAACCTGATGGTGTTTTCCAAAGTTAATTCTGCAATCCTTAGAGAAGGATAAAATTTGTAACTCCATCTTCATAGTGAGACTATGAAGGTCGGGTTAGTTAAACATAACAACTTCCATCAACTTGGAAAGTCCAATGGAGTGGGAGGGAGCAATACATGTTTGTATCAAAGAGAAGGTTCTATATTGGAAATTTGGAGATAAAATTTGGATTTTCATATAAAGTATTAGAATGCCCGATTTCAACACTAAAAAAATAATGGATCTAGCAGGATGAAATTGACACTTTATTACAAAGTTTGGTATTTTAAAGAAAGATTGTTTGTTATGTGCAAATGAGCGTTGATTGTAGAATTTGATTGGTGATTGTGTGTTGTGTGTTGCATGCATGCGTTGATATCAGAATTGTGAAATGATAAAATGATTGGCGGGATAGAATTCTGATATGATATTTTGTTTTCCTAATTAGCATACTAACTTGAGATTTGGTGTTTCAAATTTCCTCACATCAACTTGCTTATTGCAAATATTCCAAGGTGATGGGTAAATATGTTTATTTATGTTTTGGTTCAACTAATAGTTATGTGTGTGTAACAACACATAAGAAAACACTAAGGAATAGCAAGAGAGTAAAGGGATGAAAAATAGGATGGTGCAGTATAACATTGATAGATCCCAAGTTTATCAAGAAGAAGAGCTAGTAGGGAGAAGGAGAGAGGAAGGATCCCCTAACTAGATGGAAGCTCTCATAATTTCAAGAGATGAGTTGAGAAGTTGCAAGGCTGACAATGAAAATATTTTTAGAGCTTAGGAAAGGAAAGAAAAAGTAAATGAAGTTATATTGCAGATCATGCCATACTGGCAAAGGAAAATGTAGCATGAGCTAGGTACTAGCTACCTAGGAAATTATAAGTACAAGAAATGTTCATCAAGACTCATAAAGCATGAATTGAGGATTGATGCTGCAGAAGGAATTAGATCTAAGAAATGGCATAGGCAGGAAAGTGAAGATATAATTAGAGGTGGAATTCTACTAAGTACTCCAGAAGGGGACAAACAATTAAGAGAAACTTTCTAGTGCTACATTTAGAGGAATTATCAGCAAAAAAGGAAAGAGAAAGATTTGATGCCAGAAAAAGGAAAAACCTCCTACATTTGATGGAGAGGCGAAGAAGTTTGTGGAAGCAGAGACATGGTTACTAGGAATGAAGAAGTATTTCAGGGTACATGACTACTTTGATATTATGAAGGCAAGAGTAGTCATTTCAAATTTAGCAAGAGTAGCCATTTTCAGCTTGAAAGACAACGTTGATATCTGGTGGGAAGATATGAGGAATGTGAAGAACATTAGAGAGAACAAGTTGTCTTAGAGGAGATTTAATAGATATTTCTAACAGAATTATCTACCCAAAAGGTACTATGACAACAAAGTCAAGGAATTTTGTGAGCACAAATTATGGAAATTGATAGTTGATGAATATACAACTAGATTTTGGGAGCTGCTGAGATATGCGCCTTACATCAAGGATGAGAAGGTAAAGAGCTAGAGGTATCTCAGAGGATTTCCATAGACGTTGAAGGATATAATAGAATTTGATGAGCCAAAAACATTGGAGGACACCATCAGGAAAATGAGGTATTGATATGAAAAATCCAAGCATAAGACGGAGTCTGTAACTAATTGGAGAGAAAAAGTTAAGCCCAAATTTAGAGGAAAAGGGAAGAAGACTACAAGACACTAGCTAGGAGGAAGGAATGTGAAGTTACCACTCCTATAAAGGGTGAGTTTCACCATGAATCCACTAATTCTAATAAAAATTGTTTCTCTAAGCCTATAAGAGAGGAAGTTGAGGAGTTTAGAAGAGGACCATACAATTTTGGATCTATGGAGAAAACCACTTATGGAGGGATTTCCCTCAACAACAACAGAATGGCCCAAGAGTGTATCATGTACAATAAACAAAGAAATGAACGATGTGGCATAGTATGTTCCATGAATCTATACCACATTGGAAAATAAGTAGGACGATCGCTAAACATTAATGATCGAGATGGAAGGTATGGTTGATAACAAACTTGTTTGAATTTTGATTTACCCAGGTTCCAATTTCAGCCATGTTAGACAAAAAATTATGGAAAAGTGTGCATTATGGAATCAATCTTATGAGGAATCATGGTTGGTTCAACTAGATACATGAACCAAAAGGTGGTTCATAAATGTGGTGAGATCAATCCCAGTGATTAAAAAAATGTATGCTCGTGTCATTTGATTTGAATCTGTTACCTGGGTGCGTATGATGTTTTATTTGTAACACCCCACTGTTGGGAGTTACTATGCCTAACCAAAAAACCAAGTTCCATTTGTGGAAGTGGGGTCTACTACCTTGAATCTTTACGACAACCTCCAAGAACAGCTAGTCACCCAGATTTCAAACAACATCCTTTAATCATATTTCCCTAGATTAGAACCACCTTTTTGACTCACTTCATAGCCAAACTTCACCCATGCCAAGTTGTGAATGCAACCATAAGGCACTAGTTGCATGCACAAGGCACCTTCCATGCGGCTATAACTGAAATTCCCCATATTTATGCATGTGGCCACGGATTCAGTTCCACAATTTCAGGGCTAACTTGCATGCCACCACCCAAAATTGCCCTAAAGTTTCCAGAATCAAGTCTAAGATAATCACAAGTATGCATAATCTATACTTAAGCTTAGATATTATCCAAACATCTCAAACACATGATAAACATTTAGATAAACATAGTAGCTACATGTCATGAATGTATATCTGAACATTGTCTCATTCATTTCACCAAAGAATCATCAAGAAGGCTAACTTCCCTCTCAAGCTTGATACAACAGCACTTGTTAGCTCATACATTCATATAACCATTCAATAACTTATTGAATCATGGAAAAGATCCATAACAAGAGCGCATCATTTAACCATGCCTATAACCAGCATTTAACTAGAATGAAGCCATGACAAACTAGGCATACAATCAACACAATAACCAATACATATGCTCATTGTTCTCAATAATAAATAACACATAATAATATATGTAAATTCCAACCAAGTGTGGGACTTTCACGTACCACCCAACCATAGATTGGGATGAAAAAAAATATTTCTTTCAGATAATCACACTCGTGCGCCATATTCCAAGCATGAATGTGGGATCTCTTGGGATAAACCAAATATAACCCAATAGAGGATCTAAAGGTTAAACCACCCCCACCCTCAAGCCATAGTCATCTCACCTAAATTGGTCCAAAGATCACCAAACCAATGCAAACTTGGATGCCTCATAATTTCTTCACCGTACTTAGAGGAATTTTCTTGTCTCCACCCACCTATCTAGGGCTTCCCGGAGAATACCATATCCACCCCCAACCCTTGGGTTTTTTCTCTGACCACCTTACCTGGATCCAAAATATTATGGTAATCTAAAGCTCAACCAATAATAAATCCCATCACACCATGCCTATATAGGAAATGGCAAGGAAGTGGTTAGTCAATCTAGGTAAATCCCATGCCAATGAAACCAAAGCAATAATGTAAATAAAATGCATGCACCATGGATTCAAATCCCAACAAGGAAATCACACATGCAACCTGTTATATGCAAAATCTTCTTGTTTTATTTTCTCTTTTAATCATCTCTATGTGCTTGCTTGCTTCCCTTTGCTTGTCATTTTCTTGCTTACTTTCTTGTGTCCTCCTTGCGTCCAATTGCTATCCCTCTCCTTTTGGAGTTCAATTTCTTCCTTAGCAAACTAAAGTTGTCAAAAGCTAAAACTAATCAAAAGTTGTCAATTGTTTCTCAAATGCATTTTTATCATTGATGTCTAGTGTCTCTTCCTTTTTCCTTTCCTATTTTCTTTCACTTTCCTTTATTTTCTCTCCATTTTCCCTTGCATGCATATTCTTGTCTCTTCATCTTCCTTTTCTCTTATTTTCCTTTATTTCTTGAATTAATTGCCATTTATTTCCCTTGTCTTTTTCCATTGTCAATGCTAATTTCCATTACCATTAATTAACCACAAGTGACCCCCAATGTGATGTCCCCTCCCCTCCCATTCAACTTAAAATATGTGTACCATGACTTGGTCTTATTTTTCCTGTATACTGTCCTTCCATTTACATGGAAAATCAACCTGGGGCTGTCACAAACCTCTCCCCGATGGGGGGACACCGTCATGGTGTTTCCATCAATGTCAAAGGGGGGGAATGTTAGAAATGTGTTGTCATTGATGGGAAAGGATGTCAAAAGTGTTGATAGATGATGCAAAACACAAGATGATTGCAAGATGAGTAGAGCATGGATGGAGAAGGTGCAATGAATTTGAAGGCATTTCCAATACACAAGAACACCTCAAAGTTAAAATTAAACCACTTATATGGAAGAATTTTGACAAAGATAATCTTGTGTCTTTTCTTATTAGTTTGATATCATTAGCATTTGCAAGGTTTCAAGGATTTTCTATATGGTACCAGAGCTGAAAACAAGATAGAGACCAAGTTACTTTATTAGATTCAAAGTGCATTAAGAGGAGATCAGTTAGTGCAAGAATTCTACAAGTGTGGGAATCGTGTATTTCAATGGTTTGAGGATATATCATGCCCTGAAAGGGTCTTCAAATTTTTGTGCATGGAAGGACATAATGAAGGTTGTGTTAGATGATAATGGGTTTTTGGAATACATCAAGACTGATATTCCTAAACTTATTGCATCATATGGACAATATCTAGCTCAATGGAAGAAGGACACTGCCAAAACTAAGAGGATGATCCTAGAAGGAGTTAGAAACCATATTGTTCCAAATTTGCATGGGAAGGAAAATCCATTCTAGATGTTGAAGGCCCTTAATGATTTGTTTGAAAGCAGTAGTGATTCCAGAAAACTTGTTTTGAGGAAAAAATTGATGAACATTCAAATGAGAAAGGATGAGCCCATTGTTACATATCTATTCAATTTTTCTGAAGTGAGGGATGAACTTGGAGGTGTTGGATAGACAGTTACACCAGTAGAGCTTGTGATCCTTTCTCTTATTGGGCTTCACAAATATTGGCATAGTTTCCAAGATGTAGTGAATGGCATAGATAAGCTCTTTGATTGGGAGAGACTATGGTTAGATCTTGTGTAGGAAGAGATAAGGAGGGACACAAGGGGTGGAGTCTTATCTAGGACAAAATATGAGGAGAACTTTGTGTTGGGTTGTGTTATATTCTTTCCATGACTAGCCCACGTAGTTAACCGGGGGTTTATAGGGGGGGCGAAGCCCCCCCTTTGTTGCGCCAATTGCATAGCGGGGGGGTCACAAGGGGGTTTGAGGGGTGCAGGTAACCCCAGAAAATTTTGGTTTTGGACCCTATGCTAGGTTGGGTGGACCCACCTATGGTTTTGTGCATGATTTTCGCACATGGTTTTGGACGCGACGGTTTTCGGTCCATGGTTTTGGATGCGATGGTTTTTGGTCCATGGTATTGGATGCTTCGACATGTATAAATATGTATTGTAACATTGAAATGAACATAATGAAAAATCAAGCTGGTATTCTCGGTTTTGGGATCCAGGGGAAAATCTCTGTGTATATGTGTTTTATGTGTTATGCTCTCACATTGTTTATTTTCTGTGTTTTAGAATTCGTATGCAGGTAATTTTTGTACAGGGTTAAAACCTACATTTGGTATCAGAGCTGTTTTGGCTTCAAGGGGATGCCTTTGTTGCTCAGGGGTTTCGTTGAGGCTTGTGGTAGACCCTGTTCAGTGCGAGATATGCGAGATTGATTCTAGTGGTGAAAGAAGATGGCGAGCAGTCAAAATATAGAGATCAAGAAATTTAATGGTCAGAGTTTTGAGTTGTGGAAACTCAAGATGGAGGATCTGTTGGTGGATAAAGATGAGTGGATCGTGGTAGATCCAGGTACTAAACCAACAGGAGTGTTCGATGAAGAGTGGAATAAGTTGGATCGGAAGGAAAAGAGCACAATACAATTGTGTGTCTCAGATTTAGTATTGCTGAATGTATCAGGGGAAGCTACGACAAAGGCTTTCTGGGACAAGTTAGGGACTTTGTATCAATCTAAGTCTCTAGTGAATAAACTATTTGTGTAGAAATAGTTGTATAACCTGAGGATGAAAGATGGAGACTCGGTGGTAGAGCATCTGAACGCATTTACTACTGTGGTAAGTCAGTTAGCATCTGTTGATATTAAAATTTTAGATGAAGATAAGTGCATCAGTTTGTTGTGTTCTCTACCAGATTCGTGGGATAGTCTGGTTATTGCAATAGGTAGCAATGCAACTGCTTTGCAGTTG
>APFE031444372.1:0-17184 GCA_000404065.3 Pinus taeda
AAAGTTGTTCCGTATCTTCTCCCGAAGTATGGTCCTTCCCCCTGCAACAGCCTAAGTTCTCCCGAAACTTAGCGCTTTCTTACCATCTCCACATTAACCACTAACATTATTATCTAGCTCCCTATATTTCCCATCCCCGTATTAATATTAAGTAAATTCCCCTATGTAATATCCCTCCCCTGGTTGAAAAATAACCATAGCAAGTCCCGGGAATTGTTTAGTTTGTCAGAAACTAAGCAAGAACCCAACCTCCGAAACCACCTTCCACATACTATGGACTCCTTCCTAAGTAAAAAACTCCCCCGAAGTAGTCGGACCCCTTCCGAAACTTCAAAAAACCTTCACACCCACTTACTTACCTTTTCCCCTCAAAGCCGTTTTCACATCGCAACCTCACCATCTCACTTTCATGCAAAACAATGCCCATCTGTCCCCCCGCCGATGCGACGTCGCGAAATCGGCGATCGGCGATCACAAACGCTGAGTGTCCAATTTGTTCACCCCTCCCTCTCCGCCGATGCGATATCGCGATATCGCATATCGGCAGTCGCAAGCACCAAAATGTCCAACCCAATGACCCCCCTCTTTCCCCGCCAACGCGATATTGCGATATCGCATCAGAACCTCTTCACCAACAGTTCATCCAGTACCTCACCACGTCGCGCTGTACCAGGAACCCACTGATGACATCATCCACCATACAACCGACGCATGCTTACGTCAGCAGCCAGAAAAACCGAAAAAGCTTCGCGCAGAAGAAAAGTCGCACTTCGGAGCTCCAGATCAAAAAACAGAGGCAGTTTTTCGATGCGCATATAGCGCTTTGCGCTATTCGCGCATCGCTACAGGAAATAGGCCATTTCGAGGAATCTTCAGGGAATCTTCTGATTGCCGAGCCCACTGCGCGCCGAAAAAGCCCGAAAATCACCCAAACATGCCAAAGGATCCGGTTTGAAAACAACAACAGATCATTCACAGAGTTCAAAGTGTATCAGATCAAATCAGCAGGCTCCAAGCGTGCCAAAGAGTATCAGTCAACGGCGGAAACCATCAATGTAGCGGCAAAGTGTATCAGAGAATATCTTGAGCAGCGGCCCAAAGCAAGAGAAATTTGAATATCTTCCAGCAGATCCATAGGAGGAGAGAAAAATCACTTGAAGCTCTCAAATCATAATAATTGCACATTTAATTTGCACCAAAGCCGAGCTGCAGCCCCAAAGCACATTCACGTCAGAAGCACTACATCTGGTCCCCAAGGGCCACCTCGTTACCTGTTCCGATTCAACTGCCCCCAGCGCAGCCAAAAGATTTACTTGCATTTAATTCCAGCAGCATTTAGATTTTTGGAGAGTTTTAAGTAGACCTGTCAAGGTCAATTGTAATGATGTCTTCCTGATATTTTGTTTATAAATACCACCCGAAGCGATATTGTAAAGGGTTGGTTGGTTGGTAGTAGTAGTTGTTGGTCAGTTTCCTTTCCAGCAATTTCTCTGAGTAAAGACTCGCATTGTAACTGTCATATTTTTCATAATCAAAGACTGCTGAAAGCATGGATTGCAAAACAACTTGCTGTTTTCTCTTGGCCAAGGAATGATCACGGAATTCCTGTGTCTCTGCATGATCCAATAAGTGTTCTTCTTCCCTGTTTATTTTATGTTTCTATCATCTTTCCGCCTTTCTAATTTGTAGGAAAAAAGAATAGCTTAATATTTGTTTAAATACACCTTAAGTTCAATTTCTGCACTTTTCGATGTTTTCTGCTGAAACAGTCATGAGCTAGAATTCTTAAATGCTCTAGTTTACCCTGTTTCTCTCGTATATGAGTGCATATCTTTGGAATTCTTAACTGCTCTGGGATCCCACTCATCCACTTCTCCCCTTTGTCAGCATGATGAAATGATTCTCTTTTTCCTTTCATCCCTGATATTCATTCCGTACTTTCAGCAGACTGAATATTGTATCCTGCATGGCTATCCTGCTTCGTATCCCCTTGTGACCAAGAAAATGCTCGCATGCCTCAATCTGTGACTCCATGCCCAATGGTTCAGAACTTATTACACCTTACTGTGCCTCTTTACTTGAGAATCCTACCTTCCTTCCAATCAAAGTCAACATTCCCTTGAAGTCAGAAAGCTATCCTAAAATCATCAACTAAGGTTGAATCTAGATCAACTAAGGTTGAATCTAAAGGAGAGAGCCCTCTCCGATTGCAGGTGGGCTAGAACCTGCAATCAGAAGATTGGTTTGTGGTTACCTCGACCGTATCCCTAATAGGAGCCTAGGGACAACCTGAGTGTTAACAGGCCCCACATGATTGCCACATCACCCTTGACTCTCCACATAATTTCCATGTCAAAATTTGACTTATTTTGACTTTGGAAAAATTTATAAATTTTTCCAATTATTCATTTTTTTTGAATTTTTTCCTTATTTTTGCTACTGTCATTTGAAAATCGGCTTGAGGGACTATAAGTCATTTTTTGACTCCCAAAGTTGGTGCTAGGATAATTCTAGGCATCTAAGGATGCATTTCGAGTAGTCATATGCCACAGAGATTTCCTAAGGCCACTTATTTACCCCATTACATAGAAAATAATTAAAAAATACTATTTTACGAGAAATTTTTAATTATTAATAAATCCTACATAGACCTAGCCAAATTCCACGAAACATTTTGTGTGATATAGTATGATAATATACATCGACTCTAGACACTAAGATGTGTTAGGGGCTCAAACTTCAAACCGTCACCACGGCTTTGGGGCAAAAAGTGAGTGAAAAAACTCAGAAAATTATCCGCCTCTAAAAAAGAAGAGATAATTAATCGGATAAAAAAAACACTCCAAGGTGTACTCAGTTGCTGATTGAGTCCCAACATCCTAGGCCTGTTACAGACTTAAAAACTTATCATTACTAATATCACTTATTACAATTCCTCGTAGGGTGTGGAACCTAGGTGCAAGAAAGATGATGAGAAGATAGAAGTAGAGTTAAAAAACTCTGTTGACTAATGATAGCTGATGGTACAAGTGTCCTTTGGATCATCCTTGGGCATGCAATCTTCATATAATCATCAGTGCCACTCCAGTGGTTAACAGGAGTCGTGCTCTATTGTGTAAGATTCTATGGAAAACAATGTACACTTTGAAATGGGAACTATAAACTCAAAACGAGAACTCTCGCAAAAACCCCCGAAAAAACATCAAAAACAATGCTAAAAATGAAAAGTGTGTATACTGGAACGATGGGTTTTTTTTTTAAGGGTCAATTTTGAATATGTTTTAAAAATGGTAGTGAAAACGAATTTTTCGTGCAAAAAACACCCTGAAAACGAAAAGTGTTGATACTGGAATGATGGTTTTTTTTTAGAATCAATTTTCAACATTTTAAAAAAATGCTCGTAAAATCGATTAAAAACACTCTTTATTAGGAAAAAAACGCACTAATGTTTTTGGTAGAATAACATTTTTCTTTCCTAAGTATAAATTCAACATGTTTTAGTAATGACCATAAAGATAAAATAATGGGATTTGAAATACATTAAAATTCTATTACCCCGGAATCGCCCTGCCACCCTCACGGGCTGTTGGGCCACCGAGGTGGGGCCACCGCAGGCCGTTGGGACACCGGGGTGGGGAGGAGAGTTGCCCGGAATTGCCTTGCCACCACCGCAGGCTGTTGGGCAGCCGGGGTGGGGCAGAGGGTTGTCCGGAATCGCCTTGTCACCCCCACGGGCCGTTGGCCTGTCGGGGTGGGGTGGAGGGCTGCCGAAATCACCTCGCCACCCTTGCAGGTTGTTAGGCTACTGGGGTGGGGTGGAACCTGTTCGCAGCCCTGCGCCCCACGTTGGAAGCGCAACGGCCCACAGGGGTGGTGGGGTGATTCCTGGAATCACCCCACCACCCCTAGCCTCCGCCCCACCCTAGTGGCCCAATGACTTGCGAGGGTGGCGGGGTGATTCTGAGAATCACCTCGCCACCCTGGCAGCCCAATGACTTGAAGGGGTGGCGGGGCGATTCCGGGAATCATTCGGCCACCCCTGCGGGCCACCGTGGTGGGGTGGAGGGTGGGGTGATTCTCAGAATCACCCCACCACCCCCATGGGCCGTTGGGTCGCTGAGGTGGGGCAGAGGCTATCTGTAGCCCTCCGCCCCACACTAGCAGCCCAACGACGCGCGGGGGTGGCAGGGTGATTGTGATTTCCAGAATCACCCCGCCACCCCAAGTCTCCGCCCCACCCCGGCAACCCAACGACCTGCGGTGGTGGTGGGGCGATTCTGGGAATCACCCCGCAAGCTCTGTGGGCCGCTAGGTTGCCGGGGTGGGGCAGAGGGCTGCGGACAACCTTCGCCTGCGGATAGCCTTAACCCCCCCCCCGACGAGCCAATGGCTTGTGGGGCTGGCGGGGCTAATTCGGGATTCACCCCGCCACCCCCATGGGCCGTTGGGCTGCCGAGGTGGGGTAGAGGGTTGTGGACAACCTCCACTCCACCTGGGCAGCCCAATGGCCCATGGGGGTGGCGGGGGTTTACAGGAATCACCCCGCCACCCCCACAGGTCGTTGGGCCGTCAGGGTGGGGCAGAGGCTATGGTTGCTGACAGCCTCTACCCCACCTCAGTGACCCAACGGCTCAGGAGGGTGGTGGGGTGATTCCAGGAGGTGATTCCTGGAATCATCCCACCACCCTCGCAAGCTGTTGGGCCGTCGGGGTGGGGCATAGGTTGTCCCACCCCGCCACCCCCACGGGTTGTTGTGCTGCTGATCCGGACTCAAATAGGAACACAATAAATTATAGAGATAACCATATACACAAAGATGCAGTGGAAATAATACTTCATTTCATTAATGGAAAATGCTGAAATATGCTTACAACCAGAAATGGAAATAAATCAGCTAGGGCGATGGTAGCTTATCTCTAAGAAGAGATGTGTGGCTACATGCCTCTGAACTGTTCTGAACTATGTTACAATGAGGCTCGAAGGCCTATTTATTGTTGAGAAACAATGAAAAACCCTTCACATCCCAAAACCTAACCCCAGAAGATGAAACACCAAATTGTGGGCCCCGTTTGGGTAAATTGGTACATCAATTTCCCAGGGTCGTAACTTTGGCATATGATCTCCCTTTGACACATACAATAGCTTGTTAGAAAGATATATATGAGCACTACCACTTTTTGTACATATTTCCCGAAAACTTCGTTTAGGGCCTTAAAACGGCTCTAGAAGTTCAGGACCCGAAAAACTGCTAAAAGTAGTAAACTGTGCAACAATTTAGGAAACTGAAAAAGTTGAAAGAGACAGTTATGGGGGTCCAAATGGGATAGGTGGGTGGCCACCAACATCCACCTGGATCATTCCTCCCCCCTTAAGAAGCAATGTTCCCCATTGCGTTGAGTTCCTCCATCTACTGAACTTGTTCTGCACTTGCTGATGTGTCCAGTAATGGTGGGAAGCATGGTCAAGGATGGTCCACATTGAACACTTGGTGCAGGCGAAGGAATGGAAGAATGTTGTGCTCCAAAGAATTGTTCCACATAGGCTTGGTACTACTGTAAGGACCATGTTGGAGTGGTCTGAGCTTCTGATGGGCTCTTGTAAGGCGTTCTTTCTGTAGATGTAACCAAATTTTGTCACCCACCTGAAACTTATGTGGTACCCCTGTGGGTGAGTAGAAGTTGTTCCTGTGTTTTTTCATGACCGTATCCCTTTGCTGCTACTGCTGCATGGAGGAACCCTCTACGGGGGTCATGGATGTAGCAACGATCTTCCCCTTACTTTGGGAGTGAACCAGACAGAAAATAAGTTTCCTAGTCTATGATATGAGCTTGCTGCCTTTCTTAGCAGTGATCAAAGAGGTGGCGGTAGGTGGGGCTACCTCTGGTACCATGTATAATGAATTACTCAAGGAAATAATGACAGCACGAGGCCTTGACTCATACACAGCATGTCGCCTCCACAAGTATGGCTGGCCTAATAATACATCACAAACATCCAGAGGTGTAACATCACACAATACCTCATCTGTGAATAGTTTGATGTTGTAGGAAAGGCGGCACTGATGGAGAACTTTGAGATCTCGTCCTTCATGAAGCCACCCGATACTGTACGGCTGCAGGTGTGGTGTAGTCGGTAGGCCCAACCGCTTCACAACCTCTGCTGAAATAAGGTTCTTTTTGCTACCACTGTCGACAATGAATTGCAGCGGCGAACCCTTCACCCACATCTGTGAGTGGAAAAGATGTTCCCCCTCCTCTGGCTCTTCAGGCTCATTCTTTTGGATCTTGGCAGTGGCAACAGTGGCGTTGGGATCTGCATCAATGATCTTCTTCCCTTTGCCATTCCCCTTTTCGGGTTCTAGCTCAGGGTCGGATCATGAATCTAATTTGGAAGCCTTCAACTTGGCCACCAACGACTACTTGGTTCGACACTCACTTGTTTTATGAGTGGGACTCTTGTGGAACTCACACCACTTTCCTGTGTCCTTCTTCGGTTTTGTGGTGTTGTTCTTTTCTAGCGGCTTTGACGGTTTGTCCGGATCAGCTACCGGGGTGGGGTGGAGGACTGCGGACAACCCTCCGCCCCACCCCAATGGACCAACAACTCGCGGGGGTGGCGGGGTGATTCTAGAGACACCCCGCCCTTCACCCCATCTCGGTGTCCCAACGGCCCACAGGGGTGGCGGGGTGATTCCCTGAATCGACTCGCCACCTCTGCAGGCCGTTAGGCTGTTGGGGTGGGGCAGAGGGTTGTGGATAGCGTTCGCCCCACCCCGACGACCCAATGACCCATGGGGGTGGTGGGGTGATCCCAGAATCGCCTTGCCACCCCCATGTGCCATGGGTTGTCGGGGTGGGGCGGAGGCTGGGGGTGGCGAGGTGGTTCTCAGAATTGCCTCGCCACCACTGCAGGCCGGTAGGGTGGGGCGGAGGGTTGTACGGAATTGCCCTGCCACCCCTGCGGGCCATTTGGCTGTCGGGGTTGGGCGGAGGGCTGCTGGAATAACCCCGCAACCCTTGCGAGATGTTGGGTCGCCGAGGTGGGGCAGAGGTTGTCTGCAGCCCTCCACCCCACCCCGATGGCTCAACTGCCCATAGGGGTGGCAGAGTGATTCCCGGAATCACCCTACCACCTCCAGCCTCCGCCCCACCCCGGCGACCCAATGGCCCATGGGGGTGGAGAGGGGATTTCAGGAATTGCCCCACCACCCCCGCCGGCCATTGGGCTGTCGGGGTGGGGTGGAGGGCTGTGGACAAACTCCGCCTTACCCCAAGGAACCAACAGCCTATGGGGGGGGTGGTGCGATTCTCGGAATCGCCTCACCACCGTCGCAGGCTGTTGGGCCACTTGGGTGGTGTAGAGGCTACGCGGGGTGATTCGCGGAATCACCCTACCACCCTTGCGGGCCATTGGGATGCCGAGGTGGGGTGGAGGCTATCTACAATGCTCCACCCCACCCCGACGGCCCAACAGCCCAAGGGGGTGGCAGGGTGATTCTGGGAATCACCCTGCCATCCCTAGTCTCCACCCCACCCTGACAGCCCAATGACCCGTAGGGTTGGCGGGGCGATTCTAGGAATCACCCCGCCACCAGGTGGGGCGGAGGGCGGGGTGATTCTCGAAATCATCCCACCACCCCCACAGGTCGTCAGGCCGTTGGGGTGGGGCGGAGGTTGTCCACAGCTCTCCGCCCCACCTTGAAGGCTTAACGACTCGCGGGGGTGGTGGGGTGATTCCCGGAATCAACCCACCACCCCCAGCCTTTGTCCCACCCTAGTGGCCCAACAGCTCGCGAGGGTGGCGAGGTGATTCCGAGAATCACCGCGCCACCCCTGAGTGCCATTGGGCTGCCGGGGTGAGGCGGAGGGTTGTGGAGAGCCTTTGTCCCACCCCGGTGGCCCAACGGCCTGCAGGGCTGGCGAGGCGAATTCAAAATTCACCTTGCCAGCCCCGCGGGCCATTGGGCCGCCAAGGTGGGGCGGAGGCTATTCGTAGCCCTCCACTAGTCCCGCAGGCCATTGGGCCGCCGGAGTGGGGCGGAGGCTATCCGCAGACCTCCACCCCATCTCGACAGCCCAACGGCTTGCAGGGATGGCGGGGTGATTCCTGGAATCGCCTCGCCACCCCCGCAAGGCCTTGGGCTGCCGAGGTGGGGCAGAGGGCTGCAGACAACCTCCATCCCACCTCGGAAACCCAACGACTCACGGGGGTAGTGGGGTGATTCCGGGAATCGTCTCGCCCTCCGCCCCACCCTGGTAGCCTAATGACCCGCAGGGGTGGCGGCGCGATTCCAGGAATCACCCCGCCACTCTCGTGGGCCGTTGGGCTGCCGAGGTTATTGTTATTGTCAAGCTTCAAGGGGAAAACAAGTTCAAAGATACAGCTTAAATGGTAAGACGTTTAAAATGAATATTTGATTAATGTTAAAAAAATTCATTTATGTACAAGTTAATTGATCTTTTACTATTTCATGTTATAGGCAAAAGTCAAATCTTCTTAACCGTGAAGATCAAATATTTATAAATGATTGTGAGTTCATCCATATTGATAGTTAGATAAAAGATGATAGGTATATGTCTATGATTTTTAATCAGGTAGATGGAAAGAGTCATAGCCAAATACTGACTTATGATGCTGTTGTGAGAAAACTAACATATGAAGATAAAGAAGCAAAAGGAGAGATAGTTAACATTTATCAAAAACCACAGTCATTGATTAACTATCTTATAGACATATGTTCAAATGAAGGAGATTGGGTTCTAGATTTATTTTCTAGCTTAGGTAAGTTTTATTATATGGAATTTAATTTCTATATGTTATTTCTTAATTTATATGTTATTATACTAATTTACCTCATTATTTCATTTGTGCTTGATAATTAGGTACAACACTAGCATGTTGCCTTCAAAAAGGAAGAAATTGCATTTCCACTGAAAAAGGTCCAATACAGTGCAATTTTATTCAACAAAGAATTAATGCTCTTCAATTTCTTCCAGATGCAATGCAAGAAATTGGGTTGAATAAAAGGGACTTTGGTGAATCACGTGTGGCAAAAAAGGCAAAGGAACCCCAATCACCATTACAGAGAATGATTGGAAATGCATATACTGGGAGATTTGCAGACATCAAAGATCCATTAGAAGAGCAAAATGAGCAAAATGAAGCAGAAAATATTGTGGAAGAAGACAATGATGAAACTCTAGAGGACGGAGAGTTTGGACTACGGTGTCATTGTTGATTAAATTTAATTATGCTTAGAAATCAAGCTCATTTTTTGTAGCTATTAATTAGTTATACTTGTAATGTTTTGAATTTGGCATTTTATGAGAAGAATAAGCACTCAATTAAGGTTGTTATGCGTTCAATATTTGTATTATGTGATTTTTGCATTAATTTTTATATTAATCAATAATTTTTGAAAAAACAATGATTATTATTATTTTTTTGATATGAAATTAAAAAAAAAACATTATTTAACCACGTTTTAAAAGTTAAATTTCCTATAAAAATTGTGATTTGAGACATTCATTTACAAAAAATACAAAAAATTGATAAACGTGTAGTTTTTTAGTTATATTTATGTTAAAAATGGTTATTTTTATGTCAATTATTAAAAATTATTGTTTTTTAGAGACAATTATTTCATGTGGATTGAAAAATTAATTAACGATGTATAAATATGTAGAACATCAAAAATTAAAAATATCGACCTTCTTCCTTAAATATGCAAAACAATAAAAACCTCATTACAAAAAAAAATAAAAAAAATGAAGAAGAATACCACTTTAAAAATGATTAAATTTAGAAAATAATTATTTACATTTCATACATTAGAAAATTTAAAGTCAAAAAATAGGTCTTTTAAAAAAAGGGCATGATGCAGAATTACCACTTTTTAAAATCAGCATGAAAATCACTACTATTCTAAAACGCAATGTACATTAAAAAATTTAAAGTGCCAAAAACTATGCTCTAAAAAAACATGTGTGCTCTGCATCACCCCTTTTCAAAATCGAGTCACTTTTTTGCTATCTCTATGAAACGGGTAACAATATCAGTTCTTGTTTCAAAGTTTACATTGTTGGAAGTGGTTGTTGTCTTGATTAAACAACTATTTAATTTTGTTGTAGTGATTTAATTGTAGCCTGCTTGTCATTTCTAGATCTGCTTGTCCAGATTTTTGAAAAATATCTTGTTTACAATCATATTCTAAGAATGTAAATTTTTTTTAAGATATTTGTTGCTATATATAAATTCATTTACAATGCATTTTACTTATTCACAATTTTTCAAGGTGCACCACGAAACACTCTCACATATTCCAAGTGGTTATGTATCATAATATCATTTCTAAAGTTTTGAAGTACTGGAATAAAAAAATGATGATTGAAGAAACAATTTTGAGAAATGTCATTGATGCCAAAATTGTATATTGATCTATAAAAATTATGAAACATTTGAATCAAATGTGAACACTACTAAGAGACAATGAAACACCAAGGACATGCTTAGGTCCAATCATTATAAAATGTATCTTGGTTAGTGTGGTAAGAAGTCTAAAATTTGAAGGAAAGTTCCCTTAGACCTTTACTTGATTTACACATTTTGATGAGGATTTGATGTAATTGAGATTCATTTCCCAAATATTAAGTGATAATTCATTTACATTGAGTTTTTTATTATGCTCAAAAGAACTTGGATGAGACTAGTAAATGTAATTAGTGGTTTCAATGACTCAATGAAATAACTCTAGTGGTATAGTGGGCACACGAATTATATATTTTCTTGGAAATTCTTCTGATGGTGTGGAAACAATTCTTGTTTGTGCTATTTTTTCTTTCTCAAACATGTAACCAATTTCCTCACTCTCTTTCCATAAGAAAGAGTAAGGTATTACTCTTGGCTCATGAAAAGTATCATTCAACAATTATCTCATGAAGAATGAATATTATGAATATGTCACAAGTGGGATTTAAACCCAAATAGGGAAAATAATGATTCTTCCTGCCACTAACCCAAGCTACTAAACCTTATTGACAATTCTTGTTTGTAATTTATGGAGCAAATTTGTGATTTCATTAAGTACCATGATATATTCTATGCAATCAAGGTATTATTTTATTCGTGTCAAAGCAATTGAATCTCATGAGTCTATATTATTGTTGAAATATCAAGCTTTGAAGAAAATTTGAGTACAAATTTATAGTTTCCAGGTGAACATTGTTAGAAATACTTTTTCATGTTAGAATTGTATAATGTTATTAATTGTTTTTAAAACTCCCTTTTCACACATTTAATAGTGTGTTCATTGGAAAATAATTAGTGTAAATAGCTATTTGAGTTTGAAATATGATGTGTAATTATTACAATAGCATCCTTGTTCAAGGTGATGGCTTTTAGAAGTTCAAATTTAGGTCATAATTTCTAACAATTGGCATATTAAAATAGAAAGGATAATATATAAATATCTAGGATGATATTGAAGCAGAATGTGCAACTTATGATAATTACTAATATCATAATAAAATGCAACGATATGTAGGTGTTTATGCATATGCCTTCAATACACTGATTTTTGATGAATAATGTATTATTTTGGAATGCTGACAAGTGCATATATATATCCAATTTAAAGTCAAATTATTGGAATGAATATCAACTTAAGTGTATGTTGAAAGACATCTACTTTCCATATATTCAAGTTGGAGTTTTTGTCTTATATGCTATTGTAATAGCATTGGTTGGTTGGAGTTGAGGAAAGCTTTACACTCCTACATTGTTCACTATTAGAGAAGGTGGACAAGAGAGGAATTAATCAATAATTAACCTTATACTTTGAATTATACCTTATTTCATTTTCAGAGGAGAAACTCAGTATTGGTGGTAAAAAGCAGGAATTAAAGAAAGAGGAGAACAATAACATTGGAGCGATGGATGTAGAAAGAGAGAGAGAAGAGAATTGGTCTAGTGATAATCTTAAAGCCAATATCCTGCATGGGATTCAGACTGATGGTCACATCTTTAGAGTTGGGGAATTCACCCGCAATGCCTTGGAAACACAATGTTAATGTTTTTGCAGTGATGAAACAATATTTCATGTGTACATTGTAGTCCAAAAAATATTATGTTGGAAACTCATATTGTAATACTTGACATTTCATATAATATAATTTATGTGGTTGAAATTATTTATAGTTATACTTGATATTATTTAGATTGTCATTAACATATGTAATATGCGTTTTCATATTAGATGAATATGCACATTGTATGGTATTTCTTTAGTTTAGTCGCAAAATCATACTAATTAATTTAAGTTAATTAGTAATTAACACATGAAATCAATCTATAACTACTAAATTAGTAGTCTATATTGATTAAAGATGAGCACAAATAAAATGAATACACAACGACTAAATTAGTCGTTCATAATGATTATTAATGAAAGTAAATGAAACGAATATAAACTACTAAATCAATCATTTATATAATGAATATAAAACTAAAAAAAGAAAGATATATGAATACTGTAAATGATAAATTTTTGATTACAAATGACGACTAAATTTTGTATATATACGACTATTAATAGCTAATTTACAGTATCTTATAATACGACCAAAATCTATGCAATATTCTTGTCTAAATTAGATTTCAAACAAAGACTAAATTGCATATAATATATATATAAAATATATATATATATTAATTAATAATATATAGTATAAAATGAAATATTAGTAAGAATTATAAGTATCTTTAGATGCACCAACGCATTTTGGCCATAATTTCTTTGTTCAAATATTGTATTTACTTGGTGATCATAAGTAGTATATATTTTGTTGTGTATTTTGTAATTAATTGTCGCAATTAATGACTAAATTAATGACCAAATATACTACTAGATGATAAATTTGACACAATCAATTAATGACTAAACTAAATACGACTAAAACTTGGTCGCATTAAAAGATACTTTAAATTAACCACTGTTGGTCACCCACTGAAAAATGGTCATTTATGTGCAAATTTTAGTCATTTTTTTAGTAACTAATTAGCCATTTTGTACTAGTGGTACTCTTGGTGCAATACCAGGGCTCACCACTTTTTCGCGCCATTTCCGGGGAGGTGTCTAGGTAGATTTTTTTTATGCTTAAGCATTATTTTCGGTTTTGCATACAGTTTTGAAAAAGTAACATAAAAGAGAAAGAGAAAAAATGTCTTTCATGCCTCGTAGGTGTAGAGAAACTCAAGGAAAATTCTTACCAAAAACCCCCATACCCTCAAGCAGTCAACCTTCACTCTTCTTCAATGATTGTTAGCTTCCCTCTTTGACTATAGGGGAGTTAGAATACCCTCTAGGTGAGAAAACTAACTTTTTTGAAGAACCTATTAGGGAAGAAGAAGAACCCACTTCACCTACCTAAAGTATGGATGAAAACAAGGACAATAAGGTTTTCCCTATCAAAGAGACTAATGGAGAGGCTAGAATGAAGAATATAAGCCCTACTACCCTTCCAACTGCCATGGATTAATCTATGAGGATCATGATACCTTCATGTTTGAATTTGTTGTTCTCTGTAGGACCTATGACTATGCCTCTAATGACTAGAAGCTAAAGTTATTCCCCTCTACCCTTAAGGATGCGGCCTTGTGCTGGTTTATGGGTCGTCCTGGGGGTAACATCATTACCTAGGCCCAACTGCAATAACCCTTTAATAACAAGTACAAGGACTATTGTAGGTCCACATAAACCAAGGAATAAATCTTTAAAATGACTCTTGGACTTGATGAATCCCTAGAAGACTATGAGGAGTGATTTCATCTCAGTTATAGGAGGGCCAATTGCACCCTTGATCCTGAATCACTCAAACTAGTTCTTCTCTTAGGAATCAGGCAGGACATGTTGGAGACCCTCAACATGCTGTCTAGGGAAGATATTTATTAGTTATCCTATGATGACATTAAAACTATGTTCAAGAATCACTCTAGGGCTTCTAGAAAGAAGGGTAGGGCTAGTTAAGTCTTGGTAAGTTCCTCTCCTTCCACAACTTCCATCAAGAATGAGATAAGCAATATGTTGGAGGATTTCAAGAGTGAAATGTTGCATACCTTTGCACTACAAATTGATACCATTCAAATCAAGAGAAAATAGGAGGAATTAGAAAGGGCACTATATATTTTCTGCCCAAGATACACCAAAAGACATTGTAGGAATGAGTGCCCCTTGAATGTCATAGAGGTTTGTCTAGTCTGTGAAGAAAACCATGCCACAGATAAATGTCCTTCTTTTCCTAGTTTAAAAGCCGTATACCAAGGGGCAGAAGGTGGGACTGAGCAACTTTGATTTATAAATCAAAGGAGGCCTCAAGGACCTTGGCCATACCAATAGGGCATGTAAGGTGTATCTTCCTCTTATTATAATCCAAACCAAAATGTACCCTTTCTACCCTTGTAATATTCCACTCATTCATCATGGTATGCACCTCCTTCTTGGCCCTATGCTCCTCCATATCATCCTCAACCTGTCAATCAACTATTTTATCCATATGCTCCCCAAACTCCTCAATGGAACAACCCATCACAAGGGTGGCGACTTCAACTCAAACAACCTCCTGCTTTATTGCCTCCACCCCAAAATCAACCACAACTCACTCATGCTTCTCCACCCAAGAAACCTCAGCCCAATCCAAACCTGAATAACAAGCATGAACAACAGGACTACACTGGAGAGACATCTTATGCTATCAACGTTGTCGAGATCCAAGAGATCAACCTTAGGTTTGGGAGAGTGCTTCTAGATAAGCATCCACCTTCTCCACCTGAAGAGATTGAAGGAGAGAAGGAAGAGAGTGTTCCTCAAGTCAATCCAACTCTTTTTATGGAGAGGTTGATCCACCCTAGCTAGAACACTCCAGAAGAGGTTGAACTCTTGGGAGAATTGAAGAATTTGTGTGTTAAAATACCCCTTCTCCAAGCTATTAAATATGTTCCCATCTATAATAATATCATAAAGGATAAATGTTTCAAACATCCCGCGAGAAGAAAAAGAGACACCCCCACCATAAATGTTGTTGAGAAATTATCTGATTTGATGTCAGGGAGAGTGATTTTCCCAAAACACCTAGAACCTGGAAGTCCAGTAGTGGATGTGCACATTGATCTTGGGGCTTTCATCAATGTGATGACTAAATAAACCATGCTAAATATAAGCCTCCAAGGAGCTTTTAGAAAGACTACTATAGTGTTGCAACTTACAGATAGATCCATGATAGCTCATGAGGGAGTTTTTGAGGATGTCATGGTCTCCATTGACTCTTGGGAGTATCATACTGACTTCCTAGTGCTCCACTGCAAAACCAAGTTTAATGGTTATCCTTTTATATTAGGAAGACCTTGGTTGGCCACTGCTGATGCCTATATTAGCTGTGGGGTTGGGAACATGACCATCAAGAATGGGCCCTTATTAAAACAATTGATATTGCATCCTCTTGCTCAACCTTCTCTTAAACATGATCTACCTTTGTGGCTTGAGGATGACGAAGAAGATGAAGTGTATCTTACAACACCCTACCCAATTTTTACCCTAGATAATGTTATAAGAGGGGGGAAACCTGATGAAGATGACCTCATTGACAATATCCTTCAGAACCAACCCCCTAATACCATTCCTCTTAATGATATAGTGAAAGAACTTGAGAGTAGTCCTGGGACTGAGTTATGCTCAGCTCAACCAAGTCCTAAACATGTCAAAGTTGTATATTTTGGTTCATCTAGAAACTTAAATATTAACCCCTCTCTCTCGTCAAAACAAGAAGACAAATTATGCAAGAGCTGAGAGAACACTTAGATGCTTTTTCTTGGGATTATAATGAAATGAAGGGGGTGCATCCCTCAGTTTGTACACATCACATCTAGATCAAAGAAGGATGCAAATAAGTGTGCCAAACTCAAAGGAGAATGAACCCAACCCTTAAGGACATAGTGAAAGAAGAATTACAAAAGTTATGGGATGCAAGGTTCATATACCCCATCTCAGATAGTGAGTGGGTGTCCCCTCTAGTCTTAGTCCCAAAGAAGAATGGGAAGTTGAGGATCTACATTGATTACAAGGAACTAAACAAGGCCACAAAGAAAGACCATTCCCCTTTTCCTTTCATTGACCAAGATTTAGATGGTCTTGGAAGGAAGAAGTTATTCTCTTTCGTGGATGGATTTAGTGGTTACAATCAGATCCAGATCAGCCATGAAGACCAAGACAAGACTACGTTTACATGTCCTTGGGGCACCTTTTCTTATAAAGTCCTCCCATTCAATCTATGAAATCCCCCTACCACTTTTCAAAGGGAAACTTTAAGCATATTTGTTGAGCTTGTTCATGACTCTATGGAGATCTACATTGATGATTTCACTCCTTATGGATGTGATTTCGTGGCGCCTCTCTCTAATCTGGGTAAAGTCCCGAGAAAATGCATTAAAATGAACCTCTCATTGAGTCCTGAGAAATGTGAGTTCTTAATGAATGTAGGGACTGTCCTTGGCCATTCCATATCTCAGGAAGAGATACATGTGGACCCAAATAAGATTGCCATCATCAAAAGGGTCCCTACCCCTCAAAAGTATAGGGATGTTAGGAGTTTCTTGGGCTTAACTAGTTATCATATGAGGCTTATCAAGGATTTTAGTAAAGGGGCTTCACCCTTGTTTGGATTTTTGGCCAAGGACTCATATTTATGTTGGTAAAGTGGTTGTCAAGAGGCCCTTGAAATATTAAAATATAAGTTGACCACTGCACCCATACTTAGGGGCCCCAATTGGGCTTTGCCTTTCCATATCCATACGAATGCATCAAAAAACGTTATGGGGGAAGCCTTGGGGAAAATAGATGATAAGATACCCTATGCCATTTATTTCATTAGTAAAAATTTTTCTAAGGTTGAATTGAACTACACTGTCACTGAAAAATAACTCTAAGTTGTTGTACACTCCTTAAACAAATGCAGACACTATATCACTGGATACCAAAATTTTGTGCATACCGATCATGAAACTATTAAATATTTGATGAATAAGCCTGATGTGAATGCTAGGATCATTAGATGGTTGCTATTGTCAAAAAATTTTGATTTGACTATCATTGACAAGTCAGGAAAAGAAAATATAGTTGAAGAATTTTTGTCTAGA